>PJEM01009540.1:16759-70691 GCA_004023845.1 Helogale parvula
CGTAGGAGGATAGCAGCAGCCCACCAAGCACTCGTGCGTTCATGATGGACATGTAATGGAGGGGTTTGCATATGGCAACATACCTGTCTATTGCCATGGCTACAAGCAACATCATCTCACTCCCACCTAGCAGGTGCATGAAGAACATCTGAGAATAACATCCCCACCAAGAAATGGTCTTTCGTTTTCGGAGGAAATCCACAATCATCTTAGGGGTAGCAAAAGAAGCCAGGATCATATCAATACAGGAGAGATTGATAAGCAGAAAATACATTGGTGTGTGAAGGCGTGAGTCAAAGGTCACGGTGACCAAGATGAGGAGGTTTCCTAACACAATCCCAGCATAGACCACAGAGAATCCTAGGAAGAATAAAATCTGAAGATTCTGAGATTTGGAAAGTCCCAGCAAAATGAACTCAGACACCATTGAATGGTTTGCCCTTTCCATGTTGTCAACTTTGTCTCATCATAATCCAAATGAATATGAATTGTGGACAGAAAAGTTGTGTTTACACAAAGGATGGTTCATGTTGGTGTCTAATTTTGATACTCAAACAGGGTACCTAAACTTAAAGCACCTCCTACTTTTGGGAAATTCTGTTGGTCAGTAATATCTTAAATGGCTCAGAGCAGCATTCCAACAGTAAATAGAATTCAGAATATACATTTCTGAAAGACAAAAATAAAAACAGCACATGAAATCACAATCATATAGGTTGTGAACTTAGAGTCCAAAGACCTTAATATAACACCTAGCTGAGTTACTCATTGGGCAACATATGACAAGTGTCTCCTTTTGAAGGTTACATTTCCTCCTCAATAAACAACTACAAAAAAATCAGGCTCCATGATATTGAATGTCTCTTTGTAATATAAAGATATCCATTAATAAGATAATGAGCATTGTGGGTTCTACATTCACAGAATATTGAGTTTCTTAACCTGGAAATGATAAATGTAAAAAATATAGCAAGGATTCTAAAGACCCATACTTTGAAAGAGATTCTGGTAAAGAACTATTAATTAATATCTTAAATTAAGTCTTTATTTGTAAGTTTTTAGGTCCTGAGAAATGTACATCTCTTTTTTGCTCCATTCTTGCATGAACCCCTCACAGCTCATGACAGTACCAGTGACAGTCACTACACACTAGAAGAGTCAAACCATGTAACTTATATATGTATATATAATATATATTAAGTACATATAATTCATTCACTCAAAATTTAATATTATTCACCTCAAATGACTCTTCTATATTAAGCAGGATATACCAAGGATGTAGAAAGTCCACAGCCAAACAGAACTGAATTCATTTCACTTTCAGTGTCTATTCATTCATTCACTTGTTTATTTATCACAAGTGCAAGTTTATCTCAAGCTTCACAATGACAAAATGAGGCAGCTTGAGGTTGATTGATGTGGGTAAAGAAATACCATTATTTCAGGATAGTCACCTAAATTTATGTCATAACTTTCCCATCAGCTCATGCTTATAACAACACTGGTTTTATTGGTTTTACTCTAAAAATAATTTTTTTATCAGTAATGCTTTTTCAATTATCTAGATTCTTACGTGGCTTCTTCAGTAACTAAAGCATAGCCTTCCTTTCATACCATTATTATTTACCAGAGAGGGGAAAGAACTTTCATGGGAAAGTGCCTCATGTGAATCCCAGGAACAGCCTCATATCTCCTTTTCCCGTATTCCCCTCAATTTCCCACAATTTATGTTCCCAATCATCTGAAACAGAAGGAAGAAGCATCATAAATGCTGTACACTCTGTTTCTCTGAGGCAACCCCATGGGTACATTTATCCAACCAGGAATGTACTTTTTCTACATAAACATATCCTCTGGCCAATTTCCTATTCTGGGAACCTTGGATTGACGCAAAGTACAAAGTCACATTAAGTACGTAAAGTTATTTCCATGTTTAGAAAAGTTGTATCTCCTTTCAGTTTTATGTCTAATATTTAAATATCCACACTAACATTTTCTGAAATCTAATTTTTAAAAGCGTGTTTGAAGAGAACAGGACAGACTTCAAATATACATGAAGTATACTGTTTATACACATTCTTGCATCTGACTAATATCTATTAAAGGAAAGAATGAATGAGTAAACTATATAATGAATATTTTGGATATAGATTAAAACCAATGTTAAAGCAAAATCCATGTAAATTAGAAACTTTAAGCATATTTATTTTTCAATGTCAAATTGGATGTTGAATCATTTTTAAACAGAAACAGAATACCCATTTCAATCAAATTGTTAGAAGTATGTATTTTTCCCTAATTTATTTTTTTTTAAGGATCAAAAGTAGCTTATGTGAGTGGAAAAGAAATCATGGCACTCAGGGCAGAAGGATAACTGCTAACAGTCTTTCCTGGATGCCTTGGGAACAGTAACATACACAATTGTACAGTGTGTGTGTTCTTTGTGTGTTGTGGGTACTAGTATATGTTTACCTTTATTATATGCTTTTTATTAAAACCATAGTGTTCAATCCTATTGAGAGAACAGTGTTCAGATGCATAGTTATTTTCCTTGGGTTTGTCAATACATTAAAAATATATTTTTAAGAGCACATAAAAATCCAAAAGATTTTATGGTGATATATAGAATTGTATTTTATTGATGATGCATAATGTAATTTCCCCACAAACAGTTTACTTTTAGGAATTGAACACTACTCATAAGAATTCTGTTTTCATCCTATCAGTGTCTCCTTAAAACAACAACAACAATTACCTAACTCTCTTATCAATCCCCAAGTTCACCCAGGCCTTCACAATCAGCCTCTCATCCACTCAATATCCAACATTGTTTTCTGATAGTGCCAAAACACAACTTCTGTTTCATTAAAAAAAAAAAAAAAAAGTTCATGGTTTTATGTATTCCCCATCCACTTTTTTTTCTATTCTTACATGTTTTCTTCTTTTTAGGTAGACATATCCAGTCCATTATAATCATATCCTTCAGGACAGTTTGAAGCCTCTCTTTTATAAAAACAATAACAAATTGCAGTGTATTTATGGTCCATTTCATGTGCTCTACCATTTACTTATTCTCTAGGTATACCATGTGCATTGGGTATAAAAATTCTGAAATTGAAGGAACACTAGAATAAGAGCTATGCAAATTTGTTCTAATCTGAGGTATCTCATTTTTAGCGTTGTGATTCTTCTTTCCCAGATCACTTTTAAGCTCCTTGAAAATAGACTAATTATTCTTATATTCTCCACAATATATGTTAACAGGGTCATCAATAAAGATGTTGATGAAGTGAGTGAAAGCTGGCAGACATTTAAAGAGAAAAACTTTGGAATAATGCACTAGTGATAAGTAACAGTAGAATAGATAGGTTTATTCAAAGTCAAAGAATTTTTCTCTTTATTTTTCTTGTTTTGATAGTGTACAAGTTACACTATGCACCAATCTGTAATATTTGTTTAAAGCACACACTTTCACTATTAGTTTTTACTTTAAACAACAGACATAGACACACACACGTACATATTCTCCCACACACTCCCTCCAAATATAGAGACTAGGAGCAACAGAGAAAAAAAGAAAAATTTTATGTTTTCAAAGGAATTATTTTGATTATCTGCCCAGTATCCCCCCTTCCCATAGAAACAAAGTTCCTTAGGTTTCTTCTTACTGTAAACAACTTTCTAACTGTTCTAAAATGGCTGAGGAGAAAGATATATAAACAGCATTTTATTTAAAAAAAGAAATCAACATTTTAATTCTAATGCAGAGACTTACCATGCAGAAAATACAGTTGAAAGGAGTATTAGAAATAGAAATTTAATCACAGGAGATCACAGGGATCATATTATGAAGACAAAAGACAAATTGTGATTGATCTATATGTTGCTTGATCTACAGAGCACAAATTTCTCAAACTACTTGAGAATATATGAGTAATTGATTCCATTAAAGTGAATATTTTAAAAGTTTTGTATATTAATACAGAAGAATATGAAATAAAAGCAATTGTGGCTTAGTCAGTTTTGCCAAAAAATCATGTTCTTGTCCACATGATACTAGTCAACTGAGCTGATATTTGCTGTTTGTTTTCTTGTCTAACAGAACAGAATAAATTGAAGTGTTAAGTCTAGTAGGTTTATAAGCACAGGGAATAACACATTTCTTTGAAACAACAGCAAAGATTTCAGTCAGCCACTTACTTCTTGAGGAGTCACAGTTTGGCATTAATTGGAAATGTTCTCCAATGTTTATTGGTGATAATATGGATATTAGGAAGTTTGACATGGAAACTCTTAAACAGATGGAAAATAACACTACTTGAAGTATATCAAAGTGTACTCGATTATTTAATTTGACCCATGCTGTCACACTTATAATGAAAATATGCTGTATATGTATGACAACTAGAATGATAATGCCTTCTAGAATTCTCTAATGTTATCATGATGTTCATCTAAAGGGCTTTTCACATCTGACTCTACCTATGAACAATGGGATTGAAAGTCAATACCTAGAAATGGCTCTATATTGTTTTAATATATGTTAAAGCTTCCCCTACAACTTACCGGTTTTACAGTGTTTCAGAACATTACTTGAGTCAGACACAATGAAACCTGGAGAGGTTCTCTTTCCAAAAATAATGATATTTCCCTAAAATGATGACAAATATTAATATTTTCTCTCTTTTCTCTATAGAGTCATATATATTGACAGGATGGTAATATAGAGATGATGTATTTTGAGACTTAAAAATACCCAACTGATTATAAATACCAATGGGAATTATTAATGACGCCATATTGTTTTCCCTTAATTACAACAGAGAAAACTTTTTATGGCATTGCATACTTACAGAAATTGACATGTTTTTCTATCAACAACAGTTAAGCAGAGGACTATAAAACCACTATTAGGTCTGGAGTGTTCCTATGTAAAAACTTACTTGAAGAGTATTTAAAAAGATCAACACATAGCTACCTTTTACTATATACTAACCTTATGCCTGGAATTTTATAAGCATAACTGGGTCTGTCAAAACAGAAGATATAAAAATACAAAGCTGGGGCATTGCAGTCTCCCCATTTCCTTATTCCCACCTCCAGTTATAGGAGATGTTTCCTGTGGAGTATCTCACCGCTCTTTCATATACAAGTGAAAATTATATCTACACAGTATATTAGCCATATGTTCATGCCTCTCTCCACCCTATTTAAAGTAACATTTAATTTCTGTTTCTGTTTTTAATGAGACCACTGCTCCAAATGTGATATGAAATGTGATATAGACAGATAATCCAATGTTCCTTTGGTCCCTTTTGTCAATTAGTAAAAGAAAAGTGCCTTTCTTGATCAGAGGAATTGTTCCACATGAAATACACCAATAGTCTCTCCAATATCATAAACCATTAATTGTATTCTTGGCGGCTGGTTCCATAAGACCTAATGGGAACCATGTATCACAGCCGCTAACTCAGAAAATCAGTGGATGAGTCCTGATGAGCCGCTACAGCCAACTGCTCTGTCCCAGAGAACCTGAGAATGCTGGACAAATTGAAAGCTTAGGTCTTGGCTAGGTTTGCCAACATTATTGGCAAAAAAAAAAAAAAAAAAAAACTTGGATAAACTCATTGCAATAGAAGACAATAACTCAGGACATAAAGGTTTAAAAAGAGGGAAAATTTTAGTTCCAGGTGCCGGCAGCTTAAGCCTTAACAGCTGAGCTCTCTGCTTGCAAGATGGATACCTAGAGTTTTTTAGGTCAGGTTTAGGGGGTTACATGGAAGAGAGCAGGCAGGAAGTACATGATCACAAGCAGCGTTGGTATGTGTTTAGCCCCTAATTAGGGTCAGGGAAGGGGACATGGGGGGCTATCTTCTAGGCATTCCATTGCTATCAGGGCTTTTCTGATCAGGGCATTGGAATGTTTCAGTCATTGTCAATGCTCTAATAAACTGCAATATAACTATTAGGGTCTATAGTTGAGCAAGAAGTCTCACTAACAAGAGGATAAGAAAATCCTAGAGCTGAGTAGGTGTCAGTTCTATTGAATTCCCATTTTCAGGCCACTGGGGCTTCTGAAGAGTCTAGTATGATCTGTTTGCTAGTTTTGTGCATGCTTTTGACTTCAGAGAAATCTGCCTAAAATCATTAGATGGTTTCTCCCTATGGATACTGAGTTAAGCCCACCACGTTCACACTAATAGCTTCAGTGGGTGTGAGAGAAGTATGCCCACCTTTTCTCTGTTTGGATATTTCCATGTCATTTTATTTCATTATTGTCACTAGCTATTCAGGAATCCCTAAAGCATCTGACATAAACCTTAGCATTCCAATCTCCTGACTCAGCACCAAGTGTTTTTTGGGTGGTTTCTACATGACTTGTCTTAATCTTCCTTTAAGTTCCCATAAATATTTGCATGACTGAAGGCTAAAAGTGAGAGTAGTTTTATTTTACAAATATCTACAGCCAATATGCCTGCTCGTATAGCAAGACCCTTGGTTTAAGAGACTATCAACATCTAAAGACGTCAATGAACCATGACCTAATTCCTCCTGCACTGCTAAGGAACACTTGACAGCATCCATCATGCTGATTTTCCCCTTACCTTCTTCCTCAGTTTTACTGTCTTCAGGACTTAACAGTGTTTGATTCACAAAGAATAACATGGCCCTCTTTGGAAACTACATCAATAAGCATGTTATAATTTGACCAAGAAGGAATAAAATGGTTTAAACCTGGACTATCCAAGTTATTAGTTACTAGAAATACATGGTTATTTTAGCTAACTCCTTTGATTTTCCATTTCTTTGTGTCTTTTTTTTCCATTTCTTTTGTGTCTTTGTGGCTTTTGTGATTTTCTTTATTTTTCCTGAGGCATTCAAACCTAATTTTGTTTTGTGAATTTGTATTTTTCATTAAATTAGATTTTTTAAACATTATTTCTTCAATATTGTTTTCCTGTCATCCTTTAATACAGTACCACATGTGTTAGATCACTTGACATTTTTCATAGGTCACTGAGGCTCTGTTAATTATTATATAACTTTTTAAGCTTCTGCTTTAGCTTAAGTTGTTTCTATATTCTTTTCTTTTTAACTTTATAATTTTTAAATGTTTATTTATTTTTGAGAGAGAGAGAGAGAATGAGAGGGCACACACAAGGTACAAGCCGGGGAGAGGGAGAGAAAGATGAAGACACAGAATCGGAAGCAGACTTCAGGCTCTGAGCTGTTTGCACTTGAACTTGTAAACAGCAAGATCATGACCTAGGCTAAGTCAGACACTTAACAGACTGAACCACCCAGGTACCCCTTTTCTTTTTAACTCTTTAAAAAATGTTTATCTATTTATCTTGAAAGAGAGAGAGTGGGGGAGAGTGGGGAAGGGGTAGAAAGAGAGGGAGACATGAGAACCCAAGCAGAGCCCTACGTGGGGCTCAGTCTCAGAAATGGTGAGATCATGACCTGACCTGATATCACGTGTTGGGTGCTTAGCTCACTGAATCACCCAGGTACGCCAAATTGTTTCTATTTTCTATCCAGAGGTTTTTATTGTTGATGTTCCTTTGTCTTTTTTTAAATATAATTTATTGTCAAATTGGTTTCCATACAACACACAGTGCTCACCCCAACAAGTGCCCTCCTCCATGACCATCACCCATTTCCCCATCTCCCCCACTCCCATCAACCCTCAGTTTTTTCCTCAGTATTTAATAAGAGTCTCTTATGGTTTGCCTCCCTCCCTCTCCTTAAGTATTTCCTCCCTCCCCCTCCCCCATGGTCTTATGTTAAGTTTCTCAAGATCCACATATGAGTGAAAACATATGATATCTGTCTTTCTCTGCCTGACATTTCACTTAGCACAATACCCTCCAGTTCCATCCACATTGCCACAAATGACCAGATTTCAGTCTTTCTCATTGCCATGTAGTATTCCATTATATATATAAACCACATCTTCTTGATCCATTCATCAGTTGATGGATATTTAGGCTCTTTGCATGATTTGGCGATTGTTGACAGTGCCGCTATGAACCTTGGGGTACATATGCCCATATGTATCAGCACTCCTGTACCTCCTGGGTAAATCCCCAGCAGTGCTATTCCTAGGTTATAGGGGAGTTCTATTGTTAATTTTTTGTGAGAACTCCACACTGATTTCCAGAGCGGCTGTACCAGTTTGCATTCCTACCAACAGTGTAAGAGGGTGCCCGTTTCTCCACACCCTCACCAGCATCTATAGTCTCCTGATTTGTTCATTTTTGCCACTCTGACTGGCTTGAGGTGGTATCTCAATATGGTTTTGATTTGTATTTCCCTGATGATGAGTGATGCTGATGATATGTCTGTTGGCTGTCTGGATGTCCTCTTTGGAAAAGTGTTCATGTCTTCTGCCCATCTCTTCACTGGATTATTTGTTTTTCAGGTGTAGAGTTTGGTGAGTTCCTTATAGATTTTGGACACTGGCCCTTTATTCGATATGTCATTTTCAGCTATCTTTTCCCATTCCACTGGTTGCTTATTAGTTTTATTTTTATTGTTTCCTTTGCATTGCATAAGTTTCTATCTTGATGAGTTCCCAATAGTTCATTTTGCTCCTGATTCCCTTGCTTTTGAAGATGTGCTGAGTAAGAAATTGCTGCGGCAGAGGTCAAGGAGGTTGTTTCCTGCTTTCTCCTCTAGGGTTTTGATGGTTTCCTGTCTCACATTCAGGTCCTTCATCCATTTTGAGTTTATTTTTGTGTATGGTGTAAGAAAGTGGTCTAGTTTCATTTTTCTGTATTTTTCTGTCCAGTGCTCCCAGCACCATTTGCTAAAGAGGCTGTCTTTGTTTCCATTGGGCTCTCCGGCTTTGTCAAAGATTAGTTGGCCATACATTTGTGGGTCCAGTTCTGGGTTCTCTATTCTATTACATTGGTCCATGTGTCTGTTTTTGTGTAAATACCATACTGTCTTGATGGTTACAGCTTTGTAGTAGAGGCTAAAGTCTGGGATTGTGATGCCTCCCGTTTTGGTTTTCCTCTAGGTATTTTTATAATTTTTGGTGCAATGTGAATGGGATCAGTTTCTTGATTTCTCTTTCTGTTGCTTCATTATTTGTGTATAAAAATGCAACCAATTTCTGTACATTGATTTTGTACCCTGGGACTTTGCTGAATTCATGGATCAGTTCTTACTAGGCTTCTACTGGAGTCAGTCGGGTTTTCCATGTAGAGTATCATGTTATCTGTGAAAAGTGAGTTTGACTTCACCTTTGCCAATTTTGATACCTTTTATTTCCTTTTGTTGTCTGATTGCTGATCCTAGGACTTCCAGCACTATTTTAAACAACAGCAGTGAGAGTGGACATCCCTGTTGTGTTCCTGATCTCAGGGGGGAAGCTCTCAGTTTTTTCCCATTGGGGATGATATTACCTGTGGCTTTTTCTTTTTCTTTTCTTAAATTTTTTAATGTTTTATTTATTTTTGAGAGAGACTGAGAGAGAGAGAGAGAGAGAGAGAGAAAGTGGGGTTGGGGGAGACAATATGAGCAGGGAAGGGTCAGAGAGAGAAGGAGACACAGAATCCAAAGATAGGCTCCAGACTCTGAGCTAGCTGTCATCACAGAACCCAACACGAACCCACGAACCATGAGATCATGACCTGAGCCGAAGTTAGATGCTTAACTGACTGAGCCACCCAGGCGCCCCATAGCTGTGGGTTTTTCTTACATGGCTTATGATGTTTAAGTTAGTTCCTTCTATCCTGACCTTCTTGAGGGTTTTTATTAAGAAAGGATGCTATATTTTTTTCAAATGCTTTTTCTGCATCTATCAACAGGATCATATGATTCTTTTCTTTTCTTTTGTTAATGTGATGTATCACATTGAATGAATTGGGAATATTGAACCAGCCCTGCAGCCCAGGAATGAATCCCAATTGATCATGGTGAATAATTCTTGCTGCTGAATTCGATTTTCTAGCATCTTGTTGAGGATTTTTGCATCCATATTTATCAGGAATATTGGCCTGTAGTTCTCTTTCTCTCTCTCTCTCTTTCTCTCTTTCTCTCTCTTTCTTTTCTGGGTCTCTGTCTGGTTTGGGAATCAAAGTGATTCTGGCTTCGTAGAATTAGTCTGGTAGTTTTCCTTCTATTTCTATTTTTTGGAACAGCTTGATAAGTATAGGTATTAACTCTGTTTTAAATGTCTGGTAGAATTCCCCAAAGAGGCCATCCGGTCTAGGACTCTTATCTTTTGGGAGATTTTTGATAACTGATTCAATTTCTTCACTAGTTATGGGTCTTTCTGATTTTCTATTTCTTCCTGTTTGAATTTTGGTAATGTGTGGGTGTATAGGAATTTTTCCATTTCTTCTAGGTTGTCCAGTTTGGTGGCATATAATTTTTCATTATGTTCCTTTGTCTTTTAAATGGAGTTTTTCAGTTTCTATATTGTATTGTGCAGTCCTAAAACATCCACTTGATTTTTTAATATTTTTATTTTTCTCATGTTTATGTCACCCTGTAAATTCTCTTATTAATTTAAAAATACCTATTTTAGAATCTTTATGATTTCATAATCTTAATCAATTCTGAATATGGTTTTCTTGGTTATTTTTTCTCTTGGTTATAGGTCATATTTTAATTTTTCTTTGAATTGCTATTATTGTTATTATGCATTTAAAACTTTATATTCAAATTTTTATCTTTAAAGAGTATACATTTACATTTGCATTCATTATTGATTCAATGGGATATATCAGTGGTTTTCAACCAAGGGACATTTGGTAACATCTGGGGGCCTTTTTGGGTGTCACACATCAGGGTTGCTACTGGATATGATGGAGGCCATGAATTCAGCTACATATCTTATAATGCTCAAGGCAATCTCCCACAGGAGGGGTATCAATCCTAAAAAATCAATAGTGCCAAGGTTGCAAAATAATGTCATACATTATGAATATTACATTATTGTGTTTTTAAATATATTTTGAAAAGAAGAAAATTGTTGGAAATACATATTTGAAATGTTCCCTCTGGTATATGTCACCTTTTAATTTTCTTTCTTTTTTTTAGTTTTTTTTTTCATTCCCATTAGGTAATATACAGTGTAATATTAGTTTCAGGTATAAATAAAGTGACTCAACACTTCCATATATAACATTTGGTGCTCATCACAACAAATGCACTTTCTAGTCCCTATTGCCTATTTCACCTATCCCCCCATCCACCTCCATTCTGGTAACCATCAGTTTGTTCTTTGTAGTTAAGAGGTCTTCTTGGTTTGCCTCTCTCTCCTGGCAAGTACTCATTAGCTTTGGACATTGGAGTAAATAGATACTTCACAACAGGAAATATTCAAAAAATTAATAACCATTTGAAAAGATTTTCTACATCAGGGAAATATAAATTAAGCTACAGTGAGGATTGCAATTTATCTAACAAAATTGCTAAAATTAAAAATACTTGTGAATACCAAAGTCTGGTAAGGATGTAGAACAACTAGACCTCTTTACATTGCCTGTGAAAGTGTAAATTGGTACAACCACATTGGAGCTCTCTGGCAGTTTCTAAAATACATGCCTATCTTATGATCCAGTAATTCCACTTCAAGGTATATATCCAAGATAAATGAGTAATTATGTCCTTAAGATCTATACAAGAATGACCATAGCAGCATTGGAAATAACACATGAACTCCATTAATAAATACGTTATTTTCTTAAGTGTCTAGGCTACAAATGTATGAAGTAAATGATGGATGAAGTAATCAATTCAGAGGTGACAACAAAAAAGTACTTTTGGTCACTGCTGACTGAATACTAGCATAATTAGACAAAATAGTTGGTAGCATAGGTCATTAATTAACTTCATAAACACAGGCAGTCCAATGTGAGAAAGAAGAAATTAGTCAGCTATTGTTTAACAAGGAAGAGATCAAATAAACAATGGCAAATTGCTTTCATTTTAACCATGAAGTATTCTGGCACAATGCAGTACCAATAGAGCTTGCAAATCCAAGAGGAACTAATTATAGAGAAAAATTAGAAAGGTATCAGAGAGCTCTGACTCTTAGGAATCAGTTATTTCTAATTAAATTGGTACTCTTCACCTTTATTCAGATAATACGATTAAAGAAAGATTTTTGTGGCAGTAAATGTTTTCTGAGAAGTTTTATATAATAAAGTGAAATATGACAATGAATTTTATCTCTTATGTTTCTAAATTTTTCTTATTTTGGACTTTTGAAAAATCAAAATTATCTACATTTTAAAGAAACACTTGCTTTGTATATCTGTGTCTATTCATAGAAACATGGTTATGTCACTTGATTGGTAATAGTTCTTTCTGTCTCTCTTTTTATGGGGAAATCTACACAACAAAGAGAGATACTGAATAATCCGGCTTGCTAAAAATATGGAATTTAATTCCTGAGGGAATTCATTTATAAGATGAAAGGTTTTCCCAGGGTCATTAATTGACATATTCTTCATTTGGTCTTCTGCGGTTTCAAAATATAAGGGAGTGCTCCTTCATTAAAACTGGGGCATGGAAAAAGAACACGGGAGGAAGTGGGGGCAAGTGAAAAACTCCTGAACCTCAGTGACTTTCAGTCACAACTCCCAAAGCAATAAAAAGGTATGGAGAAGAAAACATATTTCTATGTTTGCATTTTATAAAATAAGTTATTTTTTTAAAAGTTTGCAATTTCAAATGTAGAACATGTTTAATAAGAATATTTGTGATAAATCAAGAAATATGGAAAAATAATAATAATAATAATATACCCCCAAGGTAAAGCACTGAAACACTTTGAGGCGGATGATCTCAAGCTATCTTTTACTAAAATTAAACTCCCTTTTTCAAATATTCAACCATTATTTATATATTTTCTTAAACATTTTGTATTTGGCCTTGGCTTATTTTTATATAAGACTCTTGAAATTTTCCATATTGACTTATAAGAATTTTATATTAAGGACATAGAAACATTTGGTTATTTTTCTCCAGTTCAGCTTTTGCCTCTTAGACTTTTGCTTATGTTTTTGAGGTATGAGAGAGCTTATTCATTTTCACTGAATAAAATTTATTAACCTTAACCAACTTCTGTGGTTTCTGTCGTTCATGACCCCATGCTAATATTATAAAATACAACAAAGCATATAATTCACTTCCACGTTTCTCTATATACTTTGTTGCTTGAACTATTACTTAAATATTTAAAATATTTGAATTCATTGTTATTTAAGACTGTGTAGCTCACCAGCCTATTATTTCCAAGTAACTCCACCTTTATCCTAAACAGCATATTTTTAATATATGACTCTTTTACTAAAGTCTCAGGTTTTTTACATTCTTTTATTATTCTATCTATTCTTAGGAAGGTAAAGTATCATTTCATTACTCTACTTTATAACATTTAAATGTCAATAGATGTGTCTCCCTCATTGTTCTTCTTTTTAAGAATTTTCCTAGGAATTTTCAGAGGTGATATTAAAAAGGCTGGTGGAAAAAGACTGCAGAAGACATCTTCCTATCTTTTTTGGTAAAGTTGCTTTTTCAAAAGTAGGTATGTGATTTAGAATGTATCTGCAAACATGGCTGTCTGTAGTAGATTGCCCAATTCATAACATAAACCTTAGTGCTGCTGCATCTCTGAATGCTTTAGGTAGTAGATGATAAACCAGCCTAGTCTGTCACCATCACAAACAGCAAGTTATATACACATTTTTTTACGTTCCTTTACAGCTATATGTAACATAAGTGATTTTCTGAATTGAAGTCCTTAGCTAAATACCAACTACATATTGAAGAGCATTTATCCAGGGCTAGAATCTAATTCAATCTTATTTTATTTTATAGAACTTATAAAAATTGAAATCTGGATTAAGTCTATAAGATAATATACCAGAAGAAATCAAGCACTCTTGATACTTTAATGCATCTATGTTTTTCTGACATTTGTATGAAATTTGTATGTAGGTGCATAATGTTCCACAAAATGCTATAATAATCTATTCAAAATAAAATCACATTTTAAAATTTAATAACATATCTAATACATTTTTCCATAAGTTTATAACTTTTTTTTTTTGAGAAAAAGAGATAGCATACAAGCAGGAGAACTGGCAAGAGAGAAGGAGAGAATCTCAAGCAGGTTCCACACCTACAGTGCAGAGCCTGATGTGGGGCTCAAACCCACAAACTGTATGATCATAACCAGAGTCTAACTCAAGAGTCAGGATCTTAACTGAGCCACCCAGGCACCTCTAGATTTCCATTTTAAATCATGCCATTAATGATGGGCTTTGGAGGAGTTTTCAAATTTGGGTAGGAAATCCAATAGGATAAAGAACACTGGGCCATTTTTCTTTGAAAACTTAACACTAAAAATCACAGAACTGAACATTCTTTTTAAATATGTTGCAAAACTTAAATGAAAAATTTAGTGCCAAATTTCTCCAAAAAATATTGTGCCAAAATACAAAAAGTGGTATAAAAGAATTCTTAAACTTCCTATTTTGCTACTTTTGCTTGCATTTCTTTAATTATCAATAGGGTTGAACACTTTTGTGTTTAAAGATACTTGTAGTTCTACTTCTGTGAATTGTCAATCTAAGTCATTTCCCCATTTTTCCACTCTTCTTTAATCTTTTCTTACTAATCAGAGCTAACAGCTCTTTGTTGCATGTGTAGAAAATACATTCTTATCTCTTATTATATGTTCACTTTTTTTATTTTCACTTTCAGAAAGTCAACTCTGAGTCTTATCTTCATGGATTCTAGTTTTTGCATCATTTCTAAAAGGTTTTATCAGCTTCATTATGTTAAAATATTTATCTGTGTTTGCTTTTACTCATTTCATAGAAGTTTTATTTGGAGGGAAATAAATCTTTTACATCTCTGAAATTTATTTTCAAATGAAAAATGATACTGGGAATCTGATCTCAAGCCCCAGACTGCAAATTTGTTGTCCCATTAACATTTACTGAATATTTTCCTTCCTGATCCAAAAATCTATTACTGTTATATACCACAGTTACATATGAGTCTATATGTAGGTCAGGACAATCCTCTCCATTGTATTTTGCTGTTTTTTCCTGCATTAAGTCCTAATTCTTTGAAATGCTGTAAATCTCTATTCTAATGTTGCAGAGTAAGTAGTGTGTGAAGCCAAACACCACGATCTCACATGGCACAGTCACATGTCAAGAGGCAGGATTTCATAGGAAAATTTAACAAGTAAAAATTTAGCACACATCCTCCTTCTTTCATCATTGCACAGAGAAGCAGACAGAGGCTGGGTCACTGCTGCATGCAGCCTTGTAATGTGGCCTAGGAAGGTGATCTCACTTGCTCCTTATTCTATGTTTTAATCTGGCAAACTGAGAACAAACTCATAAGAAAAGATTTAAATGTCAAACTTTAGAAGGTAAGCAATATGAATTTTGAAGTTAGCTTCTCAGTGGAATATGATAAAGCCAACTGTTGACATTTATTGATAGTGTGGAATTCTGACATCAGGAAGAGCCTCTTTTTCTAAAGAAGGGCCATCAGCACCAGTTAACTTCTAACAGCGCAATCCTACTGGCTTGCCATTGGATGGTTCTGTTTGCCTCTTCAGAAATGTGTTTTATTATGATATTTGTTGCTGTCATCATCATAATGACATTGCAGTTTCATTGGCTTATTTTTTAGGTTCTTGAGTGAACATCAAACTCTCTTATTATACAGCTCATAGTAGTAGTCCTTGACATATTATAGTATAAATCCTCCAGCTGTGTTCTTCAAAATTGCCTTGGCTCATCTTGGTCTTCTGCATTTCAATATACATTTCATAATAAATGTGGATTTCCAAAGCTCACCTTGGATTGACATAGGGTCTATATTGAATATGTATATGTATTTAAAGATAATTGGCATGGGGTGCCTGGGTGGATTGGTCGTTTAAGCATCTGACTCTTGATTTCTGCTCAGGTCATGATCTCATGGTCCGTGAGTCCAAGTCCCACTTCTGCTCTGCTCTGGCAGTACAGAGCCTGCTTGGGATTCTTTCTCCCTCTCTCTCCCTGCTTGCACTCTCTCTCTCAAAATAAACATATAAACATTAATAAAAAATTTTAAATAAAGATAATTGGCATATTTACAATTCATGAACTTAATATATCTCCTTTATTAATGTGTATTTTGTTGTCAATTAAAATTATTATGTTGTTTACCTATCTCCTTAATATTGTTAATTAGAGTTTTCTAACATTGAAACATTTTTTTAATTATGACAAAAAATAGTAGTTGGAATGAGAGAGAAAAAAATACCAAGATTTGTAAGGAAGTGGCTGTGTAAATTTGTACAACCCTCTGTTGAGAATTTGACAGTATTGGATTAGTTGAAGATGACCTAGTAATTCTACTTCCAGGTATATAATCTTGAAAAAGGCTTTCACATGTAAATAAACATATAGATATACATTAATCGCACCGTTCAAAAAAATTAAGTGTAGATGACACACAATATTACATTAGTTTCAGGTGTACAACACAGTGGTTCCACAAATCTGTATGTTATTCTAAGCTCACATCAAGTGTAGCTACCCTCTGTCACCAAGCAACCTTATTACAGTGCCGCTGACTATATTCCCTGCGCTGGACCTTTTATTACCCTTGACTTATTCATTCCATAACTGGGATCCTGTGTCTCCTACTCGCCTTCTCCCACTTTGCTTATCCTCCCATACTTTCCCCTCTGGCAACCATTAGTGTGTTCTTTTATATGTCCAATCTAAAAACAAAACAAATGAATATAGAAACAAAAAGTAGAATCAGACCTATAAATACAAACTGAGAACAAACTAATGGTTGTACCATTCTAATAATAGCAATTCCTCATAAAAATAAAACTTTTTTTTCACAAAATGTTGTTATGATAGGATATCATTTATTCATTTTTATAAGCACATACAAAATAGTAAGATGATAAGTGAACTTTACCTATACCAGTAGTTTCTATTTTATTTAAAAATCATGAAGCAATTATAAAAATACAAATATTTGTTAATTATGAATATTGGTATGACTATATTAATTATGTTTTTCTCATACTATCCAAATTCTTAAAACATTGCAAAATATTTTAAAACTAATTGTGTCTTTTTCTATGAATGAGGTCTCAGATATAAACTCTTTTGTGTTTTTTTCTACGTTTTTCTTTTTTTTTGATGTCACATTTTTCTTAAGCCTCAAAAAATCCTTCTGTGACTCCTCTCTCTTTGTAAATATCAATCATGTCTTCCTTGATGCCTTGCTTCAAAAATTATGGCTGTCATTATTCATGGTTACATGGATGTCATTCCACACGAGTCTGCTTTAGTCATCCAGAACCACATGGATGCATTCCCTATAGATCCCCTGTTGCTTATCAGAGCTCCACAATTATACCATCCATCTATAAATGATATGGACTATATGTTAAATCTGTGAAGACATTCAGCCATTTGACAGAGAAAGTAAATTAAGTGAGGCAGTGGGAAGCCAGCAGCAAGCATCCATTTGTGCCAAATCTGAGCATTGTACCTTCCAGTCTACTAAATTCATAGGCCCAGAGGTAAATTCAGAGCACTTTGGAGAAGACCCATATATCTGAGCCTTTCTTCCACCTAACAGAAAAAAAGAAGGTGAGAAGCCATCTCCATGTGGCCAGCCATTGATTCAAACGTCTAAAACTCATAGGGTTTATATTGCTGCTCATCTAGCTTTCAACAGCACTTGCAGGACTGACTCCTAGATTCTTAATGTTCTATATTCCTGCTACTTAATTTCATTTTTTTAGCCCTACTTCTCAGTTAAAAAACAGTTTGCCTCTTCTTCTCTGATATGCTCCTTACTATTATGCATCATAGAAATAGATTTTGAGATGGAAGTGTCCTCTTCTTTTCCTATGGAAAAGAAATCTATACCTAATATTCTAAACAGGGGGCAAGGAATCTCTAAATTCTTTCACCAACCCAGACACTCAATTTTCTCAAGATTAGTGCAGATATGAGTTCTGTATTGCTGTTTTCAATTTTCTTCAAACATTGTGGTATATAACAGAAATTCCTCATAACCGTTGCTAAGAAATTATGTTTATTCTTTAAAAATTTTTTGGATTTGATGTTATTCAACACTTGATTCTTTTTGCACATTTCCATAGATAATAGGAAGTAAAGTTAAGTGAATATGAATTTCATCTCTCAGTTTTAACTCACAGACTTTAATCCATTTTGTTTTTGTTTTAGGTACCATATGCCAACAGCCAAACAAATGGAGAAACAAAATCATTCCATGGTTTCTGAATTTATTTTGCTGGGCCTCACAGACTTTCGTGAGTTACAGTTTTGTTTGCTTTTGTTTTTTTCCGTTATCTATGTAGTCACTGTATTTGGTAACCTCATTATTATCTTTATAGTAAAACTGGACCCTCAATTACACTCTCCCATGTACTTCCTGCTGGCCAATCTCTCCTTTATTGATATGTCCCTGGCGTCCTTTGCTACTCCTAAAATGATCTGTAATCTACTTAGTGAATATAAGACTATCTCCTATACAGGCTGCATGGCCCAGATGTTCTTCCTTCACCTCTTAGGTGGAAGTGAGATGATGTTACTTGTAGCCATGGCAATTGATAGATTCATTGCTATCTGCAAACCCCTCCATTACAAAAATATCATGAGCCATCGTGTTTGCATTGGACTTGCACTTCTGTCCTGGACCACTGGTTTTGTACACACTGTGAGCCAAATGGTGTTCACAGGGACTTTACCATTCTGTGGCCCCAATGTTGTGGATAATTTTTTTTGTGATCTGCCTCAGGTCATCAGACTTGCTTGCACTGACACTTACATCTTGGAGCTATTGGTCATTGCATTCAGTGGACTGCTTGCTTTGTTCTGTTTCACCTTTCTGATCATATCCTATAGCATCATTCTGATTACTGTCTGGTATCACTCCTCCACTGGGTCTTCTAAAGCTTTGTCCACTCTCTCAGCCCACATTACAGTGGTAGTGCTGTTCTTTGGACCTTGCATCTTTATCTATATATGGCCATTCAGCAGGATCTCCATAGATAAGATCCTCTCTGTGTTTTATACAATTTTCACTCCCCTTTTAAATCCAATAATCTACACATTCAGGAATAAAGACATGAGAAAAGCAATAAGAAAAATAAAGAACAAGCATGTGAGTCCCAGATAGACCTTTTAACTGAAACATTACAATCATCAAAGGCATCATCATCATTGTTGCCATCATCATGTTCATTCAAAGATTCTGTGGTATATGATTTCTTTTCAAACATAAGTCACATTTTGGCAAATGATAATCTTTCCCTACATTAGCATATATATGCAATAAAACATCCTTAATTATGCATCCAAATACAAACCATTCCAATATAATCTCATATATATATATATAGTAATTTTCAGTTTTTTCCAAAACTAAATGAGATTATAAATAACTATTTACTGAGTTTTAACGATGGATGAGGCACTTAGCATGTATTTTCTCTTAACTTCACAATGAAGAAAATAGAGCATATTATTATTCTTGGTAGAAAATTACTATTGTAAAATTTAATGATTGCCACATAAATTCCAACTATTATACCAAGAATCAGATCCAAACTCTAACTTCAAAATCTATGCTTTTATAATAGATTTTTCTGTCTAAATTTTAATAACTTTCATAAATTTATTTCTTATCCCCTTCTTCACATGTCCTCAATTAATAACTCCAACAAGAGCAAAAAAAAAATTCCCATTGACCTGAAAATAAAAAGTCACCAGCCATTTCAGTGCCTCACACCTCTGATTTAATAGAAAAACATATTAGGTAATCTAAAAAGATTTATCCAAATAATCAAGATGTTAATCAATACTAGGATTAGTATTTTTCAAAAGGGTAGGGAAGATAATGTATGAGACTCAAGTGATTCTCTGTGCTGTCTCATAATATTTGCATATCAAGTAATAAAAGTAAATGAAAATGTTTTCCACATTGACTGCATCAATTTACATTTCTACCAACACTGCACAAAGATAACATTCTATGGTGACCGAGAGTGACTACACTTATCCTGATGAACATAAAGTAATGTATAAAACTGCTAAATCAATTTATTGTTCACCTGAAACTAATATAATATTGTACTTTGTTATACTTAAAGCAAATGAGTATATTTAAGTAAAGTAAATGAGAATGACATAACCCAATAGAATTTTAAATTTTATACACTCCACCAAGTTAAGTATCATCATCATTAGATTTACTAGATGAAAATAAAAGAAGAAAGCACTGGCAATAAAAGAAGACAGCCATGGACAACTGAGTCTCATGACTCATTAGTAATAAAATGATAATTGTAGAAATTGATAATATTTTCCTCCTGAATTATGTATTGGGGTATCTCTGTATTTATAAAGAAATTTCAAATTCCTTTTTTTTCTTTTATTTTTCCTCACAATGAAGATGTTGCTGATTAACTTTACCATTTAGGGATTCTTAGTAAACTAGAGGAGATCCCAACATGACACTGAAATGCATATAGGAAGCTATGAGAACTTTTAGCTTTCCATATGGAGAAAAAAGGGGATAATGTCTTAATTTGTATGCAGGATAAACTAATCTATCAGATGAAGCAATTATCTTTGATTGGAAATTTAAATAAAGGTGGAGTGGTATGCGTGGATTCTAATCAACAAAGTAGGAAGATGGTTCAGAATATTTCTCTGGTGACTCTCTGCCCCATATTAGCTTTTCTCTAGTCCTCTCTCTTTAGTAGATAGCTACAAGCCTGAAAATGACTTTTCCTGAACTCCCTTGCAAACTAATTTCTATCAGGTTCTATCAGTGGAAAACACTAACATGATATTGGAAGACAAGAAAAAGGGAGAAGCTTTACATTCTTTTGTTTTGGGCTCTGGCAGCAGCAATATCAGGCAACTGTGGACTCCAGAAATACTTGGGGGACTCAGCAGCACCAGTAACATTGAAGGGTTTAAGGCTCCTAAAGCTTCATCAAGCGCAAGTGCATATTCTTACTCAGTAATGGGATATATGTTCCAACATCAGTAATGGCAGCACCCTCCCAGGAGCATTTAGGGATTCTGGGTAATGTCTCTTTCTGTTTGCTCATCCAGCCTTCAAAGTGGTAGTTGTTTACACTTACCCTCAGTAATATAATTTTCTCCTTTCTGCTCCTCATTTCTGAGCTGTGAAATTTTCATTTTCAACTTTCCACTGAGTTGTTCCCTGGGTTTCTCAAAGATATCTCAAGCCTAAAATGTAAAAACCAAATCAATTACCTACCTTACCAAAGCTGCTATTTTTCTTGCACTCCTTACATGAGGTAATAAGATCATGTTCAGCTTGGGGCGCCTGGGTGGCTCAGCTGGTTAAGTGGCCAACTTCGGCTCAGGTCATGATCTCACATTTGTGGGTTCGAGTCCCACATCAGGCTCTGTGCTGACAGCTCAGAGCCTGGAGCCTGCTTCTGATTCTGTGTGTGTCTCTTTCTCCCTCCCCCTCTCACACTCGGTCTCTCTCTGTATCAAAAATGAATTAAAAAAAAATTAAAAAAAAAAGATCATGCCCAGCTTAGTGGTTCAACCTAGACTCCAAAAATTTACATCCTATTACATATAAATTGGTGCACTTAATGGTGTCACACATTCTTCTGAGGTTCTGTTGACTTTCCACATTTTCTTTTTTACTATCTGTTCTTGAGATTGCATAATTGCTACAGATAGATCTTCAACTTCACTGGTTCTTTCATTGACTTCCTATCTGTGGGTCATCTCTCTAGTGATTTCAGCATTTGAGTTATTGTATTCTGCAATTCCAGAATCTCCATTAGAAAAACAATGTATTTATAATAGCTGCTTTGAAGGGTTTTTTTCTGATAAGTGAAATATCTGGGTCTGCACAAAAGTAGTTTCTATTGACTTTTTATTTCATATATGGGGCATAATTTTTTTTTCTTCACGTTTCATCAATTTAGGTTAAAACTGGACATTTTTAAATAATGTATTCTAGCAACTCTGGTTGCTGATTCCTCTCCTTTCCAACGTTGATGTTCTTGGAATTGTCTGATCAGTTGGGTGTCTAGTTCTTTGGCTGAAGGAACCCTGAAGTTTATAGCCCCTGGAGTGTGTAGCCTCTGATGATCCTGCTCAGTTTTCATCCTTGTTTTTTTTTTTAATTTTATTTTGAGTGAAAAAGCATGAGTGGGGGAAGGGCAGAGAGAGAGGGAGAATGAGAATCCCAAGCAGGCGCCACACCATTAGCACAGAGCCCGATGCGGGGCTCCAACTCACAAACTATGGGATCATAACCTGAGCCGAAGTCAGATGCTTAACTGACTGAGCCACCCAGGTGCCCCTTTCATCCTTGTTTTTAACCTTGCAGCTTGGTTACCTTTGGGACATTATAAGCCACTTAATGGTCTGGTTTTGCCTCTCCTAGGCCAGGTAGAATGTTATCCTTTACTAGTAGTCATGTGTCTGGATGCTATCTCAGTTCAAAGAGTGTATATTTTGACCCACATTCAGTCAGGGACTAATAAGTGGATGCTCCCCTCCAATGTTTCCCCAGAGGTGCATAGACTTGGGCACTCACACTGTCTTCCAGATTAATAGGAATTTGTGTGACTTTTTCTAAAGTCTGCCTTCCTAGGAGTTGCCCTTGGTATGGTGTTGCTTATTTTTCAGACAGTATTGCATTAGAGGTGTTCAACCTTCTTGTTTAACAGAGGCTTACACCTTTTATTGATAGATCTGTGTGTGGCTTGGATAATCTTTTTATTTCTGCTCCATACCTTTGTCTGATTTCTCCTAAGCGGATGCAGCCATTGAATGCACACAGCCTCCCTTATCCCCACAGTTGACTGTGATCCCAGTAGGGTTTCTCTTGTGTTTCTCACTTTGTTTCTACCCTTTAAACTTCTGTGTGCCATACAATGTGGTTTGTGATACCTGTAGAGTGATGCTATGAGTGCCTTCCCTAACAGCTCTTCACTAAGAGCTCCACTGTCTCTGACATTGCATTTTTCAATAGTTTATTGTCAAATTGGTTTCTATATAACACCCAGTGCTCTTCCCCACAAGTGCCCTCCTCCATTACCACCACCTCTGTTCCTCCTCCCCCTCCCCCTTCAACCCTAGGTTCCTTTTCAGTATTCAATAGTCTCTCAGGTTTTGTGTCCCTCTCTCTCCCCAACTCTCTTTCCTCCTTCCCCTCCCCATGGCCCTCTATTAGGTTTCTCCTGTTCTCCTGTTAGACCTATGAGTGCAAACACATGGTATCTGTCCTTCTCTGCCTGATTTATTTCACTTAGCATGACACCCTCAAGGTCCATCCACCCCCTCCTCCACTGTTGGTGGGAATGTAAACTGGTGCAGCCGCTCTGGAAAACAGTGTGGAGGTTCCTCAAAAAACTATCAGTAGAACTCCCCTATGACCCAGCAATAGCACTGCTAGGGATTTACCCAAGGGATACAGAAGTGCTGATGCATAGGGGCACATGTATCCCAATGCTCATAGCAGCACTGTCAACAATAGCCAAATCATGGAAAGAGCCTAAATGACAGTGCATTTTAAATGGAACTCTCCAAGCTCCATTCCACATAAAGCCAGGTAGAGTTACAGAGCTCTTCACACTAATGGTATGCCAGTCCTTCTGTGCAGAACCTGAGTACAACTGTATAGGAGCTGAGGGCAGAGTCTTCAGCCTATTTCTCCCAAATGACATCCCTGCTGTATGAATGGGAACAAAGGTGCTGGTCACCTCAAATTTCCCTTCTGGCATGAACTTCCACTCTAAGTTGTAGGATAGGGGTGCTGAGCTGGGAGGGGGCAGCTCTGTCTGGAGTAGGGTTGTGGTTGCTGTTGATTTATTATTATTATTATTATTATTATTATTATTAATTACTATGGTAAGAACACTTAACATGAGAAGCACCCTTTTGACACATTTTTAAGTACACAATATTGTATTGTTACTCAGAGGGATATTGTTATACAGCAGATCTCCAGAAATAATTAATCTTACTTAACTGAAACTAACTGAACAGTAACTCCCCATTTACTCTGCTATCAAACCTCTGGCAACCACCACTCTCTGTTTCCATAAGTTTGAATGCTTTAAATACCTTATATAAGTAGAATCTCTGCCCTATAAGTAGGTGTAGAATGGGGAAAGATGGCCTCTTTATTTCCTTGGTGCTCATCTGGAATAGAACTTCTTCAACACTTAAGTACATTCCCTTCCAGGGTAAAACCTGAGACCACAACCCTAGACTGGAAGCTGTACAGAGAGGGAATCCCTATCTTCCTGACCATACCTGCCTAGAGCAGAGTGCCCATGGTAGGGTAGAAAAGGGTTTCTAGAATATGGAGTTGGGAGGGCAGGGAGAGGAGATATAGGATGTGGTGTGGCTTAAATGCTAGATTCACTGTTCTTAAGATTAATTAGTTTTTCTTAAATGATCATTTCTCTATTTCATGTATGTCCTAGGGCAATTTCTGGAGACTTCATATTATTGTTCTCTATAAGTTTCACTAGCCAAGTGTATGTTATGATGGAGAGAGAGTCCACCAGCGTCTCTCCTTTTGTTGGAGAGTCCAACACTTTGCCAGTCCAAAAGTCCCTACCTCATTTTATTCTGATGTAGAAAATCAACAGATAATACTATAAAACACACCACTTACCCTGTTCAATGCATTATCAATCATGTATATTCTGTTACTGAAGTTTCACAATTCTACCTGACAATTTAATCTATACGTCTTTTCCATCACCCTCCAAGGCCCTAGGTCAGACTTCCATCATTTCAAACCTATTGTATTAAAACAACACACTAATTGCTTCACAGTGCTACCACCATCACTCTGTGAAAATTCAATTCTCTTCAGTATCTATTTTACCATTTCAGTAGCTCCTCATTAACTACAGAATATATTCCAAACTACTTTGATTTTAAGGCCCTTCAAAGTTCCTATTCTATCCCAGCTTTCTGTCCTCATCAAAAATTCTCCCCTCTTCACAGCCCAAGCTATCATATACTTCAAACATACTTGCTATTTTTTGTTCACTTAGTATATCAGAATACTCTGTGCTTCCATATTTCCCTACATATGATTATCTGTGCCTAGATTTTTCTTCTTGCTTCTTTGTCAGCCAATCAATATTATCATTAAAGACAGTTGCCTCTTTGGGGATAGGCACCTCTTTTAGGAGAAATTTGCAAACTCCATAAAACAAACTGATTTATTGCATGCATATTATCACACTTAGTGATAGATTATTTGGGATCAGTATTGAATAATAAGATTCTGAGACTCTTGTGGACAGACAGGCTCCTGACTTATAGTATGGGCCCAAGAAAGTTGGAGACTTGCTGAGTTCAATATCGATTTCAAGGCTTCACTTTAGCCCCTTGAGAACTAGTTCCAAATAAAGAGTTTTCTTATTTCTTAGAGCAACATCTATACTATAAGTATTTATGCTTCTAGAAAACAAATTTGAAGTTAAAATACCTAAATTTTGTCCCCAAAATTTTCTTTAGAGGGAATTAAATGACAGTATAGTCAATGACAGTATGTTAAATGACAGTATAGAGAGTTGAAGGATTTAAGGGAACAGAAAGCAAATTCACTCAAGAAATCAACAAAAAGAAATTAAATTAAGGGTAGAAATGAATGCTAATTACAAACTCTGCCACCATGGAATATACAGTAAAGTAATATAAATGAGAATATTAAACATTTGAGGACAGGGAAAGAATATGTCAAGAATCATAGAATTTTACCCTGGCCAATAACATTGGGTGAATATTTAAACAAGGAGCAAACAATTATTAGTGTGGAAAATACAGGACCTAGAAGAGTATTAATTGGATCAGAACCCATTGTTGAACCAAAAGAGAAGATTGATTTAAGCAGTCATTAGAAGTTGTTTAAGCCCATTGTCCCAAAGGAGAGAGAATACATTTTAAGCTGGCTGTAACCAATTAATCAAGCACAGGGCAAAAAATGTGAGCATCTACTTATGTTTCTTCTAATTGGAAAAGATAAGTAAGCTTAACCAGGATTTAATACTCATATTTTTTGTACTCTAAATTAATCTGTATAATACCTTGTCATATTACATATAATACTTAAAGTTGTCTGAAAACATAGGAGTTAACTGAAAGAGATTTAGAACAGTTATTTGCTTTGAACACATATGTATTATAGTTTAGGTGTGCCAAAACAGAAGAAGGGGATACTTAAAGGTTATGTTATTTTATTTTAACTTAACTTGTTTTCCAAAATGTTATAAGGGGCTTAAATAGATTTATGCCAATTAGTCTTGCACTGAAGATAATTCTAATTTTCAAACTCACATAAATGGTGATAAAATAATAGAGTTGACAATTTTACCTATAATATGAAATTTTGCCAACTAAATCACAAAGTAAGAGAATGACAAGCTATCATAACTGATAATAAACTAAGAACATATTAAATTATTAAGAAATATTATTTTATATTATAGATTTATGTTCGTTATCATAAACAATGAACTTGACAATGTATACCGTACCTTGATACATTAGCTAATGATTACAATTAACAAAACATATACATAGATATATAAATCAATACATAAAACAAAATAAAACTTTATAATTTTTCAGTATTAATGTTCACAGGATAATAATAGAAAAGCTTTAAATTTCTCAATAAATGTAATAAAAAGTGTTATGAGAGTTTCTTACTTATAGCAAAAGAACCAAAAGCTCATTTCTGCCTGATTGTTAATGGCTAAAATGAGCAATATGACAATAAATAAAATATGTTTTTTATCAGTAAACAGTAACAAAAAGTACAGAGAAACAATTTTCTTTTTTTTATTCATAGTTTATTGTCAAGTTGGTTTCCATATAACACCCAGTGCTCTTCCCCACAAGTGCCCTCCTCCATGACCATCACCCCCTCCCCATTTCTTCCTCCCCCTTCAGCCATCAGTTTATTTTCAATATTCAAGAGTCTCTCATGATTTGCCTTCCTCCTTCTCCCTAACTCTTTTTCCTCCCTTCCCCTCCCCATGGTCCTCTGTTAAATGATTTTCAATGATTAGGAAATCTAATGATTTGTAATAAAATCAGTTATGTCCTATAGAGAGGAGTTTTGCTTTATACAAAAGTATCAATGATCTTAAAATTTGTATATGAAAAAGTCTCCTCAACTGTAATGACTCCTATACTATGACAAAAATCTACATTAAGCCATTAGTTAAGTGGTGTATTTGACAGGAGTTAAATAGACTTTAACATAAGTGAAAATATCAGTCAGTTTGAAAATTATTAATGACATATTTTTTGGCAAGTTATTTAAACAGTATTTGAAGACTGGGGTGCAAAGTACACCAAGGTTATCAATTATTATTAATTGTGTAAAAGAAACACCTTGCATAACAAGAATTTAGTATGATATTGTATTATTAAACTATTTTGTGCTATATAGTTTTAAAAAATCTCATAGCAAGGTACCTAAATTTAAAAAATAATTGAAATTTCGGTGAGCATAAAAAAAGTTATACTAACAATGTCTAATGCCTCTTTTTAAAATTTAAATTCAAGTTAGTTAACAACAGTGTGTCTTAGCTTCAGGAGTAGATCCCAGTGATTCATCTCTTACATATGACACCCAGTGCTCATCCCGAAAAGTGCCCTCCTTAATGCCCATCACCCATTTTAGCATAATTACTTTAAATTTTCTATTTCTTGAATATATTAATATTGTACATATTATATGCTGTCAATAGTAAATTTAATACCTACAGAGATCTATTTTCATGTTGGGGATGTTATGCTCAGATAAGTCTTAGATTATCCATCTGAAAAATTACCCAGTTGTTAGAAGGAAGGTAAGGGGAGAGCCTGAGGTAAGACGAAGAAAAGAAAGTGTCCACTAATTCAAAGATGTCTACCATTCCCATAGCACAACTAATCAGCCAATACTCTCATGTCCATTGTAACCAAGCTAATGCCCAGAGAGAATGACAGCATGTGGCACAGCCAGAAATTAAGTGTAAACATCTCTCCTGGACATAGGGCAGCAGCCTCAATGTCCTAACAACTCCCACTGAAATTTGGATTCCCAGAGCTCCAACAAATCTGCCTGCACAGTGATTCACATCTTATAAAAGAACCAGAAAATAGTATATACATTTATAATACAGAGCATCACAGAGAGTGAAAAGCAGATTTTTCATTTCGAATAACCCCCTGAACACATTTTTCTTCATGCTGTGCCTTTAGAGCAGGTAAGTGGAAATATCATAGAGAGCTAATTCAATTGAGGGTTAATATACTGAAGATGGTAGTTTAATTTTGTGTTGGCTGGAAGGAAAAGGCTGTGGCTTTTAAGACATCACACACTTTCTCTCTGGGAAATCACATTACTACTTCACAGTGACATATGACCAAGAGTTTCCATACAAATTTATAAAATATATGCTCTCAAAATGATACTGAAGAGTAAAACTTGGCAATAGGTGCTCAGTGTTTAAAAATGATGACTAAAATTAAGAAAAGTAAATTGTGAGCATCTAGATAACTCATACTATCACTAAAAACAAGGTAATAGCTGGAAACTCAATTTTTTCATAGAAATATTTTTATTTTCATCATTTTAGGTACTGAAAGGACATGTAAATAAGCATGTCCGAGTGAGGGCTGGAGAAGGAGCTGGCAAGGGAGAATTAGTGACCAGAACTAGATAGGTAGAACATTTCTGAATAAAACTGACCATCAGGCCATAAATGCAAATGAGATCTTAGGAAAAAGAAGTCCTTAAAAGAAGTTTATATGCAAGTGAATGAAGGAAAATGTGAATAATTTAGGAAACTCACAGGAGTAGTCTAAACAGTAGAAAAATATCAAGAAAACCATTTAACAAAAAGAGAATAGTGAGTTTCCAAATATATAAGACAGTCAACAATATAAATTCAAATAGGGGACATTAAGAAATTTAAAAATTAAGTCACATCAGATCTGCAATTATGTCATTGACTGCCTCAGAGTGAACTATATTTGAATACAACAGATGGATAGAACCAGAAAACTATTGAAAAATACTAATCTAATATAGTAAAGATACATGTACTTAAGAATAAAAGTAAAAAATGTATAATCATTTGAGTTTTATTGAATGTAACTCATATCATATGAAATTAACCTGTTTAAAATACACATTTCAACAACCATTATCATTTGCGCATAGCTATGCAACCATCACCACCGTCTTATTTTAGAGCATTTCATCACCACAGAAGAAAACTCATGTCCATTTACAGGCACTCCCCAGCTCAAGGTGACCACTTTGTACTGATGTACTTTCTGCCTCTACAGATTCGTGTTTACCAAACATTTCATATAATAAAATCATACATGTGGCCTTTTGTGTCTTATTTCTTTTATTTAGCATGTTTTTGAGGTCCTTTACTTTAGCATAAATACTTTAGCATAAGTATACATAATTTTTGAAAACATATAATTAGTCAGGATTAAAATTTTTATTTTTTTCTTAAAGTACCTATAATGAAAGGAGAAGGAGATACTTATATAAATCAATTATTTTTATATTAAGTAATATGTATTGTATACACATGAGCAAGAGAAGAAATGCTCATATCCAAATACTTAATAACACAAGTCTTAGCTTGCTTCTTTCCTTTTTTTTTTTAAAGTTTGTTTATTTGAGAGAGAGTAAGTGGGGAGAAACAGAGAGAGACAGAATCCCAAATAGGCTCTGTGCTGTAAGTGCAGAGCCCAAACATGGGGCTCAAACCCACAAACCGTGAAATCATGACCTGAGCCTAAACCAAGAGTTGGATGCTTAACTGATTGAGCCACCCAGATGCCTCTTTACTTGGTCCTTTATTAATGGGTTTTTATATGGGAAATTCTCAGGATTGTAATCTTAGATTTACATGAATGATTCAGATTTAGCACATGCCATCTCTGTGCTCATTTTGTGCCTGGCCTGGAGCTTACACATACACCTTGTCACCCAATACCACATCTCTTTAGGGACCTACAGTAAAGACTTGGGAAATTTACTTAATTATGTGGATCTATATTTTTCATTTACTAAATAAGATCTGTGGAATAAATGATTACAAACTTCCCTCCCAGCTCTGCTATATAATTATTCTACCATCAATTTCCTCAAAAGCACATCATAAATGAGGGAAAGTTAACTATAATAAAATGTGCAATTGCTTATTAAAGAGGAAGGAAATTTTTTCACTAATGGAATCCCTCTCTAAACTATATAATTTATTTCTTTTCATTTATATTCCCTTTACATAATTCCCCCCCCACCCCAGTCTTCAATTCTTAACTTATTAAGTAACTTTGCTTACCCAGGAAATTCTGAAATAAATTCTCTTGTAAAAATGGGATCACTGGTTAAAAATGCCTCAATCCTTTTCTCTCCAGTGGTTAAACCTACACAAAGCTATGAAACTGATATCACAATTGAGAAGAAGAATTTCTGTTGGAAGATTGTAATTTCCCCTAGAGAGTCTCATTAGCTAGAGGTCTATACAGGTATCTGCAACATAGTGCAAAGTTCTGAACATAAGTGAAATGGGACATGGCTCTTTATTTGACTTAAAAGGTAACTGGGCAAATAGTACAGGGGTCCACAGGAAGACTATACTGATAAACTGAAGAAAGACAGATGACAGAGAACATAATGGCCTCCTAGCAGCAGAGAATTATCAGATTCTCTCCAGACAAGCCTTCTGAGGTATAAAATATAAAAGTGCAGCAAGACAGAATTTACCAAGGTTTAGTTTAAGATGAAAAAGAAAAAGAAGAAAAACTACAAAAATGTAGGAAAGAGTAGTAATTTCAATATCTGATTTAACAAAGAACTCTTGTTCTCTCTTGAAAACAGTCACACTGAGTCTAATCGTAAGATCATCTGCACAGTAAGAGTGCTGAATGGATAAACTACCTGAAGAACAGAAAGATACCAGGTGCTGAGGTATGAGGCGTGAGTGGTAGGGGAGTCCCCAGAGTGGTGAGGCTAGGATGAGAAAAACAATCACGGGCAGGACACAGAGAATAAGGGAGAATAAGGATCAATGGACAAAGGGGGGGTAAACTCATGAAAAACATTTTTAAATAATCCTGAGGTAACATTCAGATTTTGTTATAAAGCAAACCTGCATTTTGAGGCTGCAATTATTTTTCTTCTCTTAGAAGTTATATATTTCTTGGGGCACCTGGGTGGCTCAGTCAGTTTAGCGTCCGGCTTCAGCGCAGGTCATGATCTCACAGTTTGTGGGTTCGAGCCACGCATCGGGCTCTGTGCTGACAGCTCAGAGCCTGGAGCCTGCTTCCGATTCTGTGTCTCTCTGTCTCTCTGCCCCTCCCCTGCTTGCACTATCTCTCTCGATCTCTCAAAAAAATAATTAAAAAAAAGAAGTTATATATTTCTTTATGTTCATAATTCAAATTTTTATTATTTTTTTACTGAGAATGAGATTAAATAACCAATACACAGCATAACAAGTCAAGAGAGAAGCTGTGAAAGGAAGAAAAGGCCTTGTATTTTCGTAACCTTAATGGCACTTCTTTCCTGCTTTTTGTTTTTTGTGGTTTTGTTGCTGTTTGCTCAAGTTTTTATTTAAATTTTAATTAGTTGGGGCGCCTGGGTGGCTCAGCCGGTTAAGCATCCGACTTCGGCTCAGGTCAGATCTCACGTTTGTGGGTTCGAGCCCCACATCAGGCTCTGTGCTGACAGCTAGCTCAGAGCCTGAAGCTGCTTCCAGTTCTGTGTCTCCTTCTCTCTCTGCCCCTCCCCCTCTCATGCTCTGTCTCTCTCTGTATCAAAAATAAATAAAACATTTAAAAAAAATTTTTTAATTAGTTAACAGGTAGTGTAGTGTTGGTTTCAGTAGTAGAATTTAGTGATCACTTCAATACAACACCCAGTGCTCATGACAAGTGCTCTCCTTAATACCCATTCCTCCATCAACCCTCAGTTTCGTTTCTATAGTTGAGTCTCTTATGTTTTGCCTCTCTCTCTTTTTTTCCCCTTTCCCTTTCCCCTATGTTCAATTGTTTTGTCTCTTAAATTCCACATTTGTGTGAAATCACATGGTATTTGCCTTTCTCTGATTGACTTACTTCGCTTAGCATAATAAACACTAGCTCCATAAGAACAGGTCTATTTATGTAAAGTATAGAACTAAGAAAATAGATTTTAAAACTTGCTAGGGAAAGGAAGGAGAGGCATGAGAGAAACAAACGCTGGGAAAGCTAGCAGCATAAATGAATGCAGCTTTCCCTCTCAAGTAAAATAATAGGGCAAAATAAAGCTGAAATTTAGGCTTTATTTGTATTAACTGCATTATGCTTAAATATATTAACTTCATATCCAAGTTTTTCTATTGTCAATGTATAATAAGGCACTTCTGTTGTCAATGTATAATGGAGCATGAAATTCCAAGTATTCATCCTCAATTGTAGCCGGCATATTCATTTCATCTGATAATCATCAAGATGGGTAATTATTCCAAAGTGCATCTAACTATTAAAATTACTGTCATAAAGGTCTCCAAAGCAAAATTCCTGCTTGCTCACCTGATTATCATTAACACAGCCCGTCAAAGAGGGCACAGTGCGTGGCTGTCCTCTGTGTGCTGCTCCAGATCCATCGTCATCATTCAGCATCCGCTCTGTGTCCTGCTGGAGGTTGACCTACAAAAACATCATTTTCATCTTTATTTTCCCTAATTTGTATGTATTGTTCAGTTCTTAAAAATATCTAAGGTAGGAAATCAATTGAGGGAATTAAGTTTGGATAATGGTGATACGTATTCTGACAAGGGCCTTAGTAGAAATGAAAACAAGAACATTATAGATCATTGGAGAAAAGAGAACAGACACTTCCTATGAATCTTCATATTTGAATTTAGTCCCTTTTCTAAATGTACCACTCCTCCTACTCACTGTTCTTTATTCTCTTCTTCCTATAAATCCTCACATATTCTCTGAGGCTTGTTCTTGTATCAACTATGGGGATTGTTTTTAATTTTTAAGTGTTTTGAAGACAATAGCAACCAAACTTAAAGCTGTATCGAAAAGCATTCCTGGGAATTGGTCTCCATTCATTTTTTAAGTTTATTTATTTATTTTGAGAGAAAGAGAGAGAGACAGAGGGAACATGTGGGGAAGGGGCAGAGAGAGAGGGAATCCTAAGCAAGCTCCACACTGTCAGCATGGAGTCCCATGTGGGGTTCAAACTCAGGAACCCTGAGATCATGACCTGAGTCGAAATCAAGAGTAGGATGCTTAACTGACTGAGCCACCCAGATACCCCTGGTCTAGATTCTTATAAAATTCTTACAATATGTTACTTTTACCATGTATTTTTAAGTATTTTTTATTTGGTTTATTGCTATTTTTTGCTTGATAGTTATGTATCTTTAGATTGTCTCTAGACATAGGGCATTCATTCATTCTATAAAAAAATACAGTGTAATTAGCTGTAACACAGAAGGATTCCAACATACCTGCTGAATCATATCTCCTAAGTAAATCACATGGAACATATAAATTCAATCACTACTTGAAAACTACACCATAAAAATGCATTCCTTTAATTTTGTAGGCAATTATGTATATTGGTATGAGGTCAAATTCAGGCATGAGACTGACTAGGATTGAATATCAGCTTTGACTTTGTTAGCTGTGTACTTGTAGGTCATTAAATACTTCTATGCCATTGTTTTATTATATGCAAAATAAGCATAATCATAATATTCACCTCATGGGATTCTTATGAGCATTAAATGTGTTAATATATATGAAACACTTAGAACACAGTAATACTTAGCACATACTAATAATTTAATAGTTGTTACTTTATCACTCTAGATCATATGAACAATGTCTAAAAAGCTGAGTAAAGACAATTTAGTATGACACACTACAACCAAAAAAAAAGTCTATATGCTAGAGTTGAATCATTTTACTATTTACCTCTTAACCATCATTTACATAATTTACACAGAACACCCACACTTCTCACTGTGAACAACAGTAATACAAGGAATTAGGAAAAGAATTTCATAAAGATCTCAGGATGAATCCATGCTTCGTGAAATTCTCAGCATACTACACGATAAAAACTAAAGAGCAAAATTATTTTTAATTAATTAAAATATTTCCTTCCATGTATAAATTAGCCTCTAAGGGTGTGTGTGTGTGTGTGTGTGTGCTTTCTTCATTTATTTCAGAAATATAGAATAACCTTAAAAATGATTTCAGTGATACAGGACAACACAATTTCCTCATCTTCCAATCTTCTATATTCCTTATATATTGTTTTAACACAATCTCAAGAGGTGACAGAAAATTGTAGTAATAAAAGGCAAAATAAATGCTAATGTTACTACTTATCCAATTTTTCCAAGTGAGCAAATTAGTGACAGTCAAGATTGATAAAACAGTATCATGTGCTAAAATAAAACAATAGAAAATAACACTTCCACTCATACAAATGCTTTTTAATTGCTGCATACTATGAGAATATTGTTTCAGAGTGATATGACCCATAAAATAATTTCAAATTATGGATAGCAATGCCAATATATTTATGAGTATGTATTCTCATAACACCAACAATTTTCATCAATTAGAAATAAGAAAACATCAGTGCTAACTATGGCTTTATTATTTTTTTTATTCTCTTTGTGTAAAAGAACTTCTGGAGCCTTCCTGAATCAAGTAAATGGATCTTAAAAATGGATCTGTAGTGACTGAGTTTATTTTACTAGGATTTTCTGGAGAATGGGAACTTCAGATTTTCTTCTTTGTAGCATTCTCCTTAATCTACAGTGCTACTGTGTTAGGGAACATTCTCATTATGGTCACAGTGACATTTAGTTCTACCCTTCATTCTCCCATGTACTTCCTCCTTGGAAACCTCTCTTTTTTGGACATGTGTCTCTCTACCGTCACCACGCCCAAGATGATCACAGACTTGCTCAGTGAACACAAGATCATCTCCATACGGGCCTGCATGACCCAAATGTTCTTTATGCACTTCTTTGGGGGTGCTGAGATGACTCTTTTGATAGCCATGGCCTTTGACCGATATGTAGCCATATGTAAACCCCTGCACTACAGGACAATCATGAGCCACAGGCTGCTGAGTGGGTTTATGATACTTTCATGGATAATTGGTTTTATACACACCATGAGCCAGATGGTATTAACAGTAAACTTGCCTTTCTGTGGTCCCAATGTCATAGACAATATATTTTGTGACCTTCCCCTTGTGATTAAGCTTGCTTGTATGGAAACATATACGCTGGAATTATTTGTGATTGCTGACAGTGGGCTGCTCTCATTCATCTGTTTCATCCTCCTTCTTGTCTCCTACACTGTTATCCTGATCACCGTACAACAAAGATCATCTGGAGGTTTCTCCAAAGCACTGTCCACACTGTCTGCACACATGATTGTGGTCACTCTATTCTTTGGACCTTGTATCTTTATCTATGCCTGGCCATTCAATAATTTTGCAGGCAATAAAGTTCTTGCTGTATTTTACACTGTTTTCACACCCTTACTAAATCCTATTATTTACACCCTGAGAAATCAGAAAATGCAAGAGGCCATGAGGAAATTACAGTTCAAAAATGTTATCTCCACACAGAACTCCTACTAAACTTGAACACTATATATATACACTTTTAATTGTTAAATGTTTATTTTTATCTGAGAGAGAGAGATAGAGAACATGAGTGGAAAAGGGGCAGAAAGAGTAGGATACACAGAATCTGAAGCAGGATCCAGGCTTTGAGCTGTCAGCGCAGAGCCTGATACAAGGCTCAAAACCATGAACTGTGAAGTCATGACTTGAGCAAAAGTCAGACATTCAACCAACTGAGCCACCCAGGCATCCCAGTTGAACACTATATAATTAACACAACTTCCAAATTCTATGATAACATAATTTGAATAGATTCTATATAATACATGGGTTCACTCTTATGTTAAAGTGACCAGTGCAGAACCATAACCAGTGCAGAAAATAAAATCTTTTAATTCACATTTACTGCTGTTAAAATACATAATGATGAGTGACCTACAGCAAAATAGACATTTGAAATCATCAAGCACTTTTCCATAGATATTCAATATATATTTATTAGTGAAGACATAAATATGAGAAATATATGGTGAATACTAATAGAGATTACTTTAATAGATACAGATTGTTAATAACGTTCATAAACTTACAATATCTTTAAATGAGGGGCCAGTACAGATCATGATTGAAATAATGTGAACAATGGGTAAAAACATGCGGGTAATCTCTTGATGCAATGAGACAAAAAATAAGAATAAATAATTAAATTTGACAATATAATGAATATAAAATGCCAGAGTGAATGTGAGATACATGGGGAAGAATCCAACATAAGGACAATTTCAGTAGAACTAAATAAAGCATCCTTGAAACCAAATGCTTGAAGAAATATCCTAAGTATACACAGTTGACTTTCAAACCTCAATAAATAAAAAGAGGAGCATATTTCTTGATCTTATGCAATATATCAATGTACCTTTTTCATTCCAAATGCTTTACATAAAACTTCACTTAAATTTGCCTCTGATAAATTTGTAATCCTTGTTGCAGTTATCAGCTAATCTGATTTGGTTGTGAGTGTTGAGCAGGAGGTCAGTGCATGCTAAATTGGGAATCCATACTCATTGATAGTAATCTTAAGTATTCTCTCCCAATTCAAGATGCCAACATTTCTTGCTTCCTCTAGGCAACAACTTTCTGTTGATCCTCAACCACTGCATAAAATTCTTTTCTCCATTGAATGCACTCTCTACAAGCATCCAGAGTGATATGATTAAAATGCAGTTCCCAATGTTTCTTCCCTGGCTAAAATTATTTTGTGCCATTAAGACACAAGTTCACATCCTTAACTGGCCTTTAAATCCCAGCCTGTTTCTGGAATTTTGCTCAAATCTGCTTCTTTTCATAATATTACATTCACACTGACTCTCTTTCAAATTTTCCAAGTTATCAGGCCTCTTAATTTAGGACTATTTCCAGGCTGTTTCCTTTGTATACAATGACCTTCCATCACTTCTACAGCCAGCTAACTTCTTCCTAGAGTACAGAACCTGGACACAATATTACATTTTAGAATACCTCTCTATATGTCCTTGACCAGTTTAGATTTCTTTATTTTACTAATTTATAGCATGCTGCAATTTCTATCCTTCACACAAGTTATGGCAATAATGAGTTGTATATTTTAGGTTAATGTTAGTTCTGTCTTAAGGCACTAGATTCTATGTATCTCCAGTATCTAGTATGTACATTGGCTCACAGAAGTTCATACATACCTACCGAATGAATAAAGAAATGATGAAATAACTATATTCTAGCAGTTATTTGACCTATACTTAAGGAATACATGCACTTCTACTGTGAGATATTATTTGTTGAAAAATTAGTGTACCTAAGGGCATATATTGCTCATATATTTTAGTAAGGTAATTACAGGGATTAGAGCCTTGTAATTAAAGAAAAGGAACATGAAATTCATGAAGAATTTCAGGCAAATGTTAGAGAATAAAGCAAGTTTAGAACATTTGCTACAAAAATTGCATTCAATTCTATTTCTACACAGCAAACATAAAATCTCAGTCTTACATTATAGCAACCTTATATTAAACAAATCATAGCCATTTATAAAGTAAAACACACATCCAGTGGCGGATGGGAATATACTCCAACTAACTAAACATTACATGACACTTTTGTGTCTGTAGTGGAGCACACTCAAAATCCCGAGTCCCTCTGGTTACAAAACATCTAAGACTGCTAGAATCATCTAAAATAACAATTAAAATCAATTTTTAAATGGTAAAAAAAAGGTTTTAAAAAAGTAAACAAATCATATCTGAGGCCCAATATGAAGCTTGAGGTCCATTCCAGGAGTATAAACCAGCACTGAAATATTGCACACTCAGAGAACATTTACTGAATACTGTTGCCTAGAGAGTCTATGATTTTGAGACAGTACTGTTGGGCTTTGGGCCCAAACAGGGATGGAGACACACTGGAGGTCATGCGGAGTGCTCAGATTCTGAAAAAGAGAGATTATTAAAAGAAAACTTGCCTACTGGAAGCCAAAAGCAGTAAAAAGATGTTACCAAAGCTTGAATCTGGATGTAGATGAAAATAAATGTGCCACTCACAAAGACTGGGTTTGCTGTCATATTCTTTGTATGCTCCCATATATCAAAGTGAGAATTTTAACTCACTACTTAAGAATTGTAGGCTCAAGCATTTGCAAAAGTAAACACAAATATTCACTGAAAACCAAAATGTTTCTTGAAAACAGTCTACATTGAACTCTCAGAGAAAGGTTTTACAAATAAAAACTCACAATCAAAAATCACAAAACAAAGAAACAAAAACATCCCAGCAAACATGATAGTCAGGAGAAAGTGAAAAACAATCATGAAATGGGGGAAAAAATTAGAAATTATGGATCTGATAAAGGATATGGGTCCAGAATACATAAAGAACTCTTACAATTCTAGAATTGAAAGACAAATAACTCAGTTAACAAGGGGCAAAAGATCTAAGGAAAAAGGTCCCCAAAGAAGATATACAAATGGGCAATAAGCACATGAAAAGATGCTCAACATCATTAACTATACAACTATTGGAACTATACAATGAAAATCACAGTAAGATACCATTTCACACCAAGATGACTAATATCAAAAAGAAAGTTGAGAACAGAGAGCAGTCAGAACCTCATACATTGCTGGTGGAATGTAAAATGCTGTGACCATTTTGAAGAGAATTTTAATAGTTCCTCAGAATATTAAACATAGAGTTACCATGTGACCTAGCAATTTCACTTTGAATATGTGTATACCAAAGAAATGAAAACACATGCCCACACAAAAAATTGAATATCAAGGCACCTAGGTGGCTCAGTCAGTTAAGCTCAGCTCAGTTTAAGTTTCTTTAAGTTTCAGCTCAGTTTATGATCTCACACATAGGGAGTTCAAGCTCCAAGTTGGGCTCCATGCTGCTGGTGAGGAGCCTGCATGGGAATCTCTCTCTCCCTCTCTCTCTGTCCTTCCCTGGGTGGCATGCTCTTTCTCTCTCTCAAAATAAATAGATAAGCTTTAAAAAACAAAAGACTAAACATGAATGGTGACAGAAGCTTTATTAATAATAGTTACAAATTTTTAAAACCCAAATGTTCATCAATTGATAGATAAACCAAAGGTGGTATATCTATAAAATAAAATATTATCTGATGATAAGAAGGAATCAAGTACTGATACATGGTATAACATGCATGAATCTTGAAAAATTAGGCAATCCAAAAGAAGAGGCACAGAAGACCACATATTGCATTAAGTCCATTTGTATAAAGTGTCCACAATAGGCAAATTTTTAAAGGCCCAAAGTAGACTGATGGTTACCTGGATGTGGGGAGAGAGGAACAAGGATGTGGTCTTTTGCGACTGTGGTGTCTCTCCTTCAGCCTAATGTTTTCAAGAGTCAACCAGATGGCAGCATGCATCAATACGTGAATGCTAACAGCTACATCAGCAACATGGCAGAGTAGGAAATCCCTCCTTACCAGTACAAACAAACTTCAATTTATGGAAAAATTCCTTTTGAGAAAAATAAAAAATGAAGTGAAAGTCTCCTGCACCGCCAGGAGAATGCAAAACTAGGTGCACTGAAACAATTTAGGAGTTTCAGGACACCCTCTAACCAGAGGTTTTCCCTGTCACAGTGGTCACAGTGTCATATGATCAAGAGAAAACACTCCAAGCTTCACTGAGAGAGGGACTTGATTCATATGTTCAGTGCCCCAGCTTTTCAGAGGGGCCTCCCTGAGAATTAGATTGGGTTTTGGCAGTCTTGGAGCTCTGACAGGTCTGGCAGAGTCTAGCTGCCTGAGGGAGAACAGAGGCAGTAGCTCAGGCTAGTAGATCCCATTGATCTTCCTTACTGTTCAGCACAAAGTGAGTGCATTAAAAAAAATTCCCAGCTTTCAGCTTCTCCCAGGAATGCTTCTCCCTAACTTCTCAGGCTTCACAATGAACTAGCATCTCTATCACCAGTCCCAAAGCTCTAATGGTTCTAGTATAGTCTAACCAGATGGGGGAGAATGGAAATACAGCTTGGGCTGATAGATGCCAGAGCTTTCCCTACATACTCCTCCAAGCTCTGCACACAGTGAGAAAACAAAAATCATTGCCAAAAGCAGCCTTCTTCCTGGGGAGAGAAAACGTTGCAGAGCACCCCCCTTGAAACCCTGGCCAGGCTTATTAGTGGGGATCACTTCCTGTACAAGACCAATCTGCGAAGACTGAGAGAGGTGCCCACGTTGTCCAGTGTGCAGACACCAACACAAAGAACTGAGGAAAATGGAGAACCAGACCAAATGTTCTAAACAAAGGAACAAGATAAATCCTCAGGAATTAACATTAATAAAATGGAGGTTATGATTTGCCTGACAGAGAGTTAAAACAACTCTCATAATGATGCTCCCCAAGGTCAGGAGAATAATGTGTAACTTCAGTACTCCCTTTTAAAGTCCTGTGACTCCTGCTCATACATGAAAGCTCATCCTTAAACTTGTTTTCATGTAGGTCTCTCTCCTCTTTCATCAGGCCCAGTGTCCCAAGAGTCACTCTGGGATTTTAGTTATCTGCCTGGAGAGTAACTTAAGTCAGGCCTACAGGGTCACCTGCTGCCCTACAGAAGAAAAGGGTCTGAAACTTCCATTAGCAAGAGGAAGTTCTAGGTCTTAGTAAAATGAAGGAGTCTGCAGAGCCAAAGTCTTCAGGGGCATTTTTCCAGATGTACTCATGCCAGAATTTAGCATTCTAGATTTTCCCTCTAGTGCCTTGACCTTACCATAACACACATGCCTTGCCTAGGTGTTTATATTTTGTTTGAGTTGTGTCTGTTAGATCTTCAGTCTACTCCTTGTCTAAGGTATTCCTAATACAGGAGAAAAGGATTTCTTTGTCAGCTACAAAAGAGTTATTTAGGTCTCTACACTTAAAACTGCTTGTTCTGGTCTTCTGTGTATTATTCCAAGGCATCAGTACAACTTAGCAGTAAGCAAACAATTCCAAACTTTGTAGGAATTTTCTCTCCTTATTTTACAAATGACTGAATGCCTAGGACACCTGGGTGGCTCAGTCTGGTGGGCATCCAACCTCAGCTCAGGTCACGATCTCACAGCTGGTGGGTTCAAGCCTACATCAGGCTCTGTGCTGACAGGTCAGAGCCCGGAGCCTGCTTCGGATTCTGTCTCTCTCTCTCTCTCTCTCTCTCTCTCTCTCAAAAAGAAATCAACATTAACACACACACACACACACACACACACACACACACACACTACTGAATACCTGAATCGTTCACCTGCAATAGCATTCCTTTTCCACAAGATGTTCCCTGAAATCCTTAGCTTTTTGTTTGTTTCTTTGTTTTGTTGTTTTGTTTTTAAGTAGGCTTCAAGCTCAGTGTGGAGCTTGAACTCATGACCATGAGAAAGAGTTCTTTGCTCCACTAACTGAGCCAACCAGGCACCCCACCACCACTGAAGTCTTGAGCAATCAGACATTTCTATAATGCCAGCACTTGTCTGGGTCCCAAACACCACTTGTAATAGAGTCCTATTTGCACACCAGGCAGTGAATAAATCAACCACAATCCCCATTTATAACCTGTTTTCTCAGACCATTCCTAATACTAACTATGTTAGGTTAGGTCATCTAAGAAGTAGATACCATATGGGACTGAAGTACATTCACAGTGGAATACTAAAACATTTTTAAATTACTACATGCAACAACACAGATACATCTCTAAAACAAAGTTAGTCAGGAGACACTCCAAACAAAAGAGTAATACTGTAAGATTTTTATTTAAATGAAATTTAAAAATATATAAAACTGATATTTAGTGACAGAAATGACAACAGTCCTTAGCTCTAATGATGAATATTTACTGCAAAGCGGCCCAAGGGAAATTTTTGTGTGATATATGTTTTCTAATTTGATAAGTTAAGTAGCTTCATAGATGCACAGACAGGAAAAAAATTTAATCTATAAATTTAAGTTCATTTCATCTTAACACCTGCAAGATATTTCTCATATCATAAAGAGAATTAAAAACAGGAGTAGGTTACTAAAAAATTAATAAATAACAGAAACAAAGTGATTTAAAGTAGGATTTCAGACAGTGTCCTATCGATGTGGGAAACAAAGGCAAAGGAAATGGTAGGTAAAACTAAATTTCCTTATAACTTGCAGCCCATTGACAAATACTTGAGGCTGGCAGAGTGAAACTTTTCTCCAGGAACTCCCTACTGTCCTAATGCTAATGGTTTGCTAGAGGAAAAACAACCTTAGATTGACAATAGCTAGGCCTCCAGTATCTCAGAAATCTTCTTTGCATATGAAAATCTCACTGGAAACTTCCCCTGAACTATACCTCCCCCAACTCCAGAGTATATAACCAGTCTCTCCTCAGGGTCCCCAGGCATCTCTTCCTGCCCAAGAGTCCTGTTCCCATGCTTTAATAAAATCACCTTTTTGCCCCAAATATGTCTTCAATAATTATTTCTTGGCCATCAGCTCTGGACCCCCTGAGCCTCACTATCACCCCTAAAAACACCATCATTATCACCAGTATTGGTAATAAAAGTAAATGCTTTGACATATTGTGGAAATAATTTTAATTATCATAGAGCAATACCTTGCTTTTTTTCTTACCAGAAACCTTTTCTTTTTCCTCCCTGTGGAGACTCTAGCCAGCGCTAAGTCCTTACAGCCAATGTCTAACTACATTCTCCAAGGTAAAAGGTCGCCTGGGGGAAGTTTCTCAGCTGGCTGGGCTAAACAGATATTTTGTTATTTGATTGTTTTTAAATTTGAAATTTGTCTTCTGAATTTTGTGGATTTCTTTTTTCCTAATTTACCTCATATGTTAAAAGTAAACTAGCAGTGTACTCTAATTAATAGTATCTCCCAATTTATATATTCCTTTCAGCAAAATAATGATTTATAGTAAAGTATTTGTCACCTAATCTCTTTTTCCCTGGCACTAACACCTGAATGGATGACCATGTTTTGCAAATTAAAATGTAGTTTAGAACAGTTGACTTTTAGTCTCCATGCTTCTGTAAGTGTACACATCATCTTCTCAGGTCAGAGGAACACAGTCATTAAAGTCATAGGTCATTTCATACAACTCAGCCGAACTTTAGTCTTCTTATTTGACAAGGTAATGTGTGGAGCCGTTAAGGGAAATAAATTCCTATCACAATTTTATTATAAATAAAAACGAACGACCCATAAGAAGAATTCTAGAGGTTCTATTCATCTAAAAGTATTCTAGCTTTTAATTGAGAAGTTAGCCTCTCAAGGTGCATTGTGGAATGCAAAGGGTTCTTTCCTTTATACTGAATTATCTCCTATTATGACCTATTTCTTTCCTCAGCAGTAATGTGGGTTTTGTTTGAAGAACTTAGAAGGCTGATTTTGAGTTATAATTTCTGAATTTTGAATTAACTCTTTTTTGCCTAGAAATGATAAAACAATTGACTTCTCCATAAGATCAAACATCCATCTAATAAAAAAATAAAAAGAGAGAAAGAAGAAAAAACAGATATACTTAAATAATAAAATGATGGTGTCTATTTTTGTTCTATTACCTTAACATCAAATCTCCAGATCTAAGCAAGCTTGACTTCGACTTTATATTTCATGTAACGAGGGTTGGAGTTACTAGAAAGAGACCACTGCCTGATATGATCTTCAGAACCAGTGTATTGCTATTACAGAGGGATGATTTTCTTAAAAATTTTCATCTGGATTAAACAAGAACAAACATAACTGCAGAATAATGAAGTATTACTAAGTTCAAAAGAACATATGGATTCAGGAACTAAACTGGACAAAACAGAAGAAAACTGAATACTAGAAGCAGTGAGCAAACCTGAATCATGAAGGCCACAGCCATTGTAGAAGCTCTGTCAAGGCAGGGTGGACTAGGGGGAAAAGAATATCGGAGAACAACCTCACAGCTACTCCTGGAATTTGCTCAGCTGCCTCCACCTCTGCCACAAAACCTGCCAAAGAAACACCAAACTTACCAAACAACTCATATGTCTCCTGTGTTGTCATCTGCTTAAATCTTTTTTTTTATTTCCTCTTTCCTCCTCGCTACCTCTCTTTTTTCCTAGGTACTGATTTCTCCTGATTTCAATATCAGTAATTTATAATCCAATTTAAAAAAATTAAGTCACAGACTGCGTTACAATTATCAAGAATTCTATGGGGTACTTGGGTGGCTTAGTCTGTTGGGAGTCTGACTCTTGATTTTGGCTCAGGTCATGTTCCCACGGTCATGAGATGGAGCTTAAGATTACCACTGCCCCTCTTTGCTGTTCATGCTCTCTCTCAGAAAAAAAGAAAAAAAAAAGGGAAAGGAAAAGAAAAGGAAAGAAAAGAGAAAAAAAAGCACTAAGACTTGTCTAAAACTTGAAAAATTTTATTATTAGTCATTCCTTCATTGTTCACCTGAATATAATAGACTGTTTGCTTTATATCTTCTATAAATGGAAAGTTTATTTTTCAAAATCAAGAATGACACTGTCTTCAGAATAAAAATGGAAAATGGAAAATGTATAAATTTCCTTAGAGATATGGCTCGAGTGTATTCTAGGCAGAATATTAACAGAACCAGATGAGTGTCCGACTTCGGCTCACGTCATGATCTCCCTGCTGGTAGGTTGGAGCCCCGCATCTGGCTCTGTGCTGACAGCTCAGAGCCTGGGGCCTGCTTCAGATTCTGTGTCTCTCTCTCTCTCTGCCCCTCCCCTGCTTGTGCATGCTCGCTCGCTCTCTCTCTCCCTCTCTCTCTCTCAAAAATAAACATTAAAATAAAATTAAGTAACAAACTTAAATTTTACAAAAGAAATAAAATATACAAATACACTTTCTTCCAAATTTATGTCCAGTTCAGCTAGAGATGGAGTGGAAGATCATGAAAGTAGAGAGAAGAGGTAAAGGGAGAGAGATAATATTATTGGGAGTTTTTTTTTCCTATTAAATTTGTGTTTCAAATAAATAATTTCAAATGTATGTTATTTGGCTTTTTGAAAAGTTATGTGTAGGATAAATTTCCAAAAAGACATAAAGCTAAAAATATAAGAAAAATGGAAAGGAGAGAACAGAAGGAAAAACATGACAAGACACATGGAAAAAATAGGAGAAAAGATAATGGGACAGAGAAACCATCATCACAGAGATACCTGTGATTCGAAGTGTAGTTTGAAGATTTTGCAGTACTATGCACAGGAGAGGTTGGGGACTTAGCCTGAAAAGGGTGGAAGAAGGAACTGGGTAGCAGAAAGAATAAAAAGAACTTGACATACATTTTTACGGTAGAGTCATTTGGACTTGCTGATAGACATGATGTCTGAAAAGAGGAATCAGGATAACTCAAGAATTTGGATAGATTAACTATGAATAATAGTATTGCAATTTAAAAACATGGAAATGACTCAGACAAGATGAGTTTAGTAATAGGAAAACAGGAAATATGTATACATAGCTTTATTTTTTAAGGTAAAAAGGTAAGTCAGGTGAGAAATCTTCCGTTTGCAGTCCCTCATCCATAGTCATCCTACCAGAAAGGAAACAATTGATTTCTTTTGTAAATTTTCAAAATAGTGACTGTGTAAGTAATATTTATGTACATTTCCCCCTCTTTTGAACATATATTTGAAATATATCATTCAATATTTGATACCTTATTTTCCACTTACAGTGTAATTTGGGGAATTTTTTGTGTTAATGCTTAAAGTGTTTCCTAACTATATGGCTGCCTATTATCCAGTTTGTTAATATATAACTTTAATTTTTTCTCTTAATGTGGAAAATATAAGCTATTTACAAATTTATTTTTGCTATCCCAATGTGTTCAGCAATAATTAAACCTAAGTGTGTCACTTTTTGAATGCATGAAAGACAGGTCCTCAGAAATATAAATAAAAGGTCAATATTAGTGTGTGAATACACATACTTGGCATTGTTTTCTGAAGTTTACTGAGTTGTAATTTATGTACAATAAAATGAACAAACCTTCAGTATACAGCTAGCGGAATTTTTCAGCATGCTCCTTCTGACCATGACAAAGAACTTGATATGGACTAGTTCCAACATATTGGAAAATTCCCTTGAAATTCTTTCCAACCAATTATATCCCTGGAAATAACCATTATTCTGAAATTTATCAACATGGGTTAGTTTTGTATGTTTTTGAAAATAATATACACGGAACCAAAGAATATGTATTATTTTGTGTCTGACATTTTAAATTCAATTTTTTTTGAAATTGATCCATGTTTCTTACTGCTAAATATTCCACTTTCTAAAAATATTACAACTGAAAAGGATTTTTACCTTGAATTTTGAGGGAAACATAAATAAAGGTAACCAGAGCCTTCTTGTATAAATCTTTCCATGGACATTTGCTTGCATTTCTCTTGTGCACACACTTACAATTTGGGTTCCTGGAGCAAAGCGTCAGGATACTTTTCATGCTTGAGAAATGGCCCTGTTTTTCCATAGCGGCTGACATATTATACCCCTACTGTCAATATAGGACAGAAACAATTGTTTTGTATCTTCACAACACAACACCTTGAATGTTAGTATTCTAAATTTCACAGTTCATTCAAATTAGTGTGTAGTGGCATCTTGTAGTTTTGATCTACACATCCTGATGAGGAATGGTAGTGAGCATCTTTTCAAATGTTTGTTATTTAGATATCATCTTCAGTGTAGTGTCCTTTCAAGCCTTTTGCCAAAAGGACTCTGTATTTTCCACTCTTTCCTTTTTAGTGCAATTTAGCTACTGTGTTGCCGGAATAATTCTCAAGAAACTTTGTATATATCAGGGGCTCCTGTGTAGCTCAGTTGGTTAAGCATCCGGCTTCAGCTCAGGTCATGATCTCCTGATTCGTGGGTTCGAGCCCCACGTCTGGCTCCGTGCTGACAGCTAGCTGAGAGCCTAGAACCTGCTTCATATTCTGTATCTCCCTCTCTCTCTGACCCTCCCCTGCTTGTGCTGTCTTTCTCTGTCTCTCAAAAATAAATTATCTTTGTACATATCTTAGGAAACTTTTTTTTAAATGTTTATTTATTTTTGAGACACAGACAGAGTACAAACAAGGGAGGGGCAGAGAGAGGGGAAGACACTGAATCTGAAACAGGCTCCAGGCTCTGAGCTGTCAGCACAGAACCCGATGCGGGGCTCAAACTCGCAAACCAGGAGACCATGACCTGAGTCAAAGTCAGATGCTCAACCGCCTGAGCCACCCAGGTCCCCCTGTTACCTTAATTTTAATATGACTCAGATTTATTCTATCTGTCCTTTAATGTATAACAAATAAATGATATTAAATGGATTTTTGTATGAATAAATACTTTTCTTTCATGTAATATTCTTTAATTGAAAAACAGAAGACCTTCATTTTGCTTTGCCAGAACACAGGAACTACATGTTCAAAAAAGTAAATAACTATAAATACTAAGATCAAAAGAACTAGTGTATAAGGCACCATGAAGCTCTCTTATTTAAGGAGAATTATTTTTGAAAAACCTTTTATGAGTATAATATATCCTCTCTCTACCTGTTTTGTGCCCAAAATATGCACATACTAAAATACTTACCATTGATTTAGTCTCACTACTAACCTCTTTAAACACCAATGCCTTCTCATCACTTACATGAATTATATTAAAAGATCTAAAATAACCTCCTAAGGCTTACTACTTTCATTATGCTTAATAAACATGTGTGACAGTCCATTAACACTGTCATTGTCAAAGCATCCGATTTAAAATGACGACATGATCCAGTGGAGGCCTCACTTTGCTGGCACACTTATTGAATAATTTTAATCCTTAAAATGTTCTCTATTTCTACTGGACATTCTAATAATTCCCATTGGAATCACTCTGCATGCTTAAGGTACCTGTAAAACTCCAAAGTATATTCCCCATTGCATCACAAATTAGAGAGCAGATTTCAGAATTTAAGATGTCCCACCATGAGGATATATATTAAAGGAAAATTCAGAAACAATCAGATGATCTCCTTTTCATCAGAAGGAAGAGGATGGCCCTTTGTTTAAGAGTAGCACTGGAGCCTTAAGAAGGTGAAATTTTTGGCCATTCCTCATATTTAAAGGAAACAGAGAGGAAGAATAGAAAAAAAAAGTCATACTATCTGTCTGGGACATGTGCTGCCTTAAAATGCATGAGAAAAAAAATAATCCTGCAGAAACAGATAAAAGGTAAGATCTAAATTCAGACATATAGCATTTTCTACCTTGTCCCTCAAATGTACCTCCCACCAGTCCTCTTTATGAATAGTATTATGTTAAGGGGGCTAAAATCTTTAAGTGCACTCTTATAAAAAAGTGAAAATACCTATATCCTAGGAAGAGTCACCATCTGGACTTACATTTGAGTATCACACAAATGACTAGATTTTACCCATGGCAAATCAGAGATAAGGGGAGACTGAAAAACAGGAACGGTAGGCTGAGTCCAGAGACAAACTTGACGACTTCACAAGTTTGCAAACTTCTTGGTTCCCATGCTCAGTTGGCTTGCGTTTCTTTTCCTGAGTATGGTCCCTGCATATACTACACATGGCTCAGAGTTAGGGATCTTAAAACAAGAAAGACTTGATTCACAATCCTAGTTGAATTAGGTAAGAAAACTTTGTACTCTTCCTTGAAACAACACAACTTTTTACCTTGAAATGACTGAAGCAGTCACACTCTCTGGGATTAACTCCAGCACAGTGACACAAAAATCTACTGACACAGGGTCCACTCAGCATTTTTTACCAGAATTTGTTTAACCACTGAGTGCTTTCTTTGTTCAGTTTGCGTAGATGTGATATACCTACTAGTCAATTCATCTGAACTTCACATCAACCCTGCACAGGAGAAAGAGTGGATATATTATTTCTCCTTTATAGAGTAAAAAAAAAAATTCAGATTTTAAAAGACTAAATGATTTTGTGTAAGGTTTACAGCTACCGAATTGTATATACAGTAACTTAAATAAGATAGAATAATTCCCAAAGCAGGGTTCTATCTGTAACATTCATGATACTACCTAAAACCTGAAAATATTAAAAGACAATAGAGGTTTCCATCATCCAATGTAGCCATCCCATTGAATTGATAAGTAATTGTCTAGGTGAAGATTTGTGCAATTGATAAAGTTTTATATAATCTTCAACTTCAGTATTGATTACATATTTTTTATGTTCTTCAGCTTGATTCACATTTTTCAAAACTCATATAAATGGAAGAGAGTATATTTTAATAATTTGAAAAAGGTTATGAATATAGTGTCAGAAAACACACTGTCATTTTCAAACTTTAATTAAATAGATTCATATGGTCAGGGGTAGTTTCAAAGGAATCTAGTTTTTTTTTTAATGTCTTTATTTTATTTTGAGAGACAGAGCAGAGAGTGAGCAGGGGAGGGGCAGAGAGAGAGGGAGACATGGAATCTGAGCAGGCTCCAGGCTCTGAGCTGACAGCACAGGGCCCAAATCAAGGCTCGAACCCACAGACTGTGAGATCATGACCTGAGCCGAAGCTGGATGCTGAACAGACTGAGCCACCCAGGTGCCCCAAAGGAATCTACTGTCAAGCAAAAAGATAAATCACTTTTTCATCAGAATGAGTTGGGCAAAAATACTTGAGAGAACATGAAGTAACTCATGAGTGTTTGAGACTAAGTTAATTTCAATAAGCATAATGTTCAGGAAGAAAGTCTTAGCAGTGAAGAGCAAGTTAAATCCATTGGAGTGGAACACTTAGGAAGCACCTTCCATACTTCCTCTATCTTGGAGAAAAACAATCTATTGTCTCAGAATTAATGGAAATACAGGTATTGAAAATAATGAAGTAGAATATGTGCATGAAACAAAGTGAAAATACATTAAGATGAAGAGAATGTGGGCAAATGAGAGAAAGGGCATGACAAGAAAGAGTAATGAAGAAGGAAAAGCAAAGGTTTTGTGGAGAGAAACCACAAGAAAAATAAAATAAAATAAGAAGATAAGGCAAATGTTAAAAGAATAGAGAAAGTGAGTGTATAAAATAGAATTTGTAGGAAGAGAATGGATAAATATGAAAAATCTAAAAAGGAGCAAGAGAGAATGAAAGGGAAGAAGATGAAGGAGATCTAGGAAGGTGATGAGTGCCCAAGCAGCTGGCTCCAGGAGGTGGTGTGACAGCAGCTGGAACCCAGGCACGCTCAGTGTGGCCTGTGGATGCAGTGTGTCTGCACTCTGAGGAAGAGGGCTGGGTACCAGCACGCTCTCTACCTGTGCGTCTTTAATGCTAGATGTGTTTTTCTGTTAGTTGAAATAACAAGGAAGGATGGGGTGATGAACACATCCAGGTCTGTATCTTAGCCTACACTGACAATACTTCTTTGCTTTACCTGACTACAACAAAAGCTTGTGCCTGGGAGAGTCTTTGTTTAGGGCTTTTTTTCCCTTTCTTTCAGGAATCCATTTTATGCAGAGTAATGTCCATCGGAGGTGTGGCTGTCCTCAATCTCTGTTATGAGCACAATTTGAGAATCACAGAAATAGAAGGTATGTAAATGAGAATGGGAGAAGAAAGTGGATTAAAGATGTAAAGTGAGGGGCGCCTGGGTGGCTCAGTCGGTTAGGTGTCTGGCTTTGGCTCAGGTCATGATCTCAGGGTTCGTGGGTTCAAGCCCCGTCTCGGGCTCTGTGCTGACGGCTCAGAGCCTGGAGCCTGTCTTCAGCTTCTGTGTCTCCCTCTCTCTCTGACCTTCCCCTGCTCACGCTGTCTCCCTGTCTCTCAAAAATAAATAAAAAAAAAAACAGAAAAAAAAGATGTAAAGTGATATGCAATTCCATCTGTTAGTAACAGGGAGTAGAGATGAATACTGGAAAAAGAATGGGAGCCTGGAACTTTCAGAGTACTCCCTGTATCTTGAAACATCAACCCCCAAAAAGCATGAAATAACTGTGAGTGATTACCTGGAATGGCCAAAACCTAATAGGTAGAAGGTGCTATTGACTTACTTTCCTAAGAGCAGGTTTGTATAGGCAGAGTAAGAAATAAATGTGGAAACCAATAGGTGTCTAAGTGGGTAAAAGACAGAAGAAAACTCCTAAGCTAAATTCAAGGACACCAAAGATATTATTTCTCCTCTTTCTCTTTTTTTAAGGTTTTATTTAAATACCAGTCACTTAACATACAGTGTAATATTAGTTTCAGGTGTACAATATAGTGATTCAACACTTACATACAATACCAGCTGCTCATCACACAAAGTGCACTCCTTAATCCCCATCACTTAGGCCACCCACTTTTAGCCCCCTCTGGCAACCATCAGGTTTTTTCTCTATAGTTAAGGTTCTGTTTCTCAGTTCGTCTCTCATTCTCTCCCTCTTTGTTTTCCCTCTTGTTCATTTGTTTTGTTTCTTGGACTCACCATGTGTATGTTGATACCTATGTGAATATGTATCTGTACGTGCAAATACGTGTACACATTATAAATTCCTCTTCTATAACATGCGGCACTACTTACAAATGTTACTGATCGCATAGAAAATCACATGCTCTGATGATTCCTAATAACTGTGCCCTAAAATACCAGTACATTGCCTAAATTTCCCATGAGTTTCTTTATGAGCTTCTTAAGGTTGATTTTTCTTTAGTCTTTCCCCTTTTCCACCTCTCTTCCTACCTTTTCTTTCTGGGGATGCCATCAAAACTTCTTGCCAAATTTCAGTAGGGAATTTCTCTCTCTCCAGTTTTCCCCACCACACTTAATGGCTCTTAAAAAACAATTTATTGAAATATATTCAACATATCATAACACTTACGACTTAAAGTGCATAATTCAATGGTTTTAAATGTATCTGCAGAGTTATACAAGTATCATCATCGTGATAAAGTTTAGAGCATTTTCATCACCCCAAAAAGAAAACTCATATTAGCAGTTACTCCCCATTGTACCATAGTCCTAGGCAACCACTCTTCTACTTCCTGCCTCTATTGATTTGCCTTGTCTAAAGATTTTCATAAATTGAATTGTACATATGCAGTCCTTTGTGACCAGTTCCTTTCACATAGCATGTTTGTGAGTGCATTCATGTTGCAGCATGTCATTATATGTCATTCCTTCTATTGCCAAACTATATTCCATTGTCTCCATAGTATTTTTAAAAAACTATTCAACATAACTCAAAATCAACAAAAATATTGTTATATGTCACATTATAATATTTTGTTACAATTAGCAATCTTTCGTTTTTAAATCATTCATGCCAACAAACATCTACAGATATCAAAATGTATGAGAGTTTATCTGTAAAATGTTTCTACTATTATAGTAACATACAAATTAGAAAATAACCACAAATATAATTCTAAGTAGAGTTCTTATTTAGACCAGATTACAGCCTGAAAGGGTAAATACTTATGCAAGCAATATTATAATTAATTAATGCCTATTTACAGATTCTTATTAATAATGTACTAATCCATTTAAACTAAGGAATACATACCTCTTATTTTTTCTACTACTTGAAAAAGAGAATGAAGAAGTTGTTGCAAAACTAAACATCTTAACTACAAGTCCTTCATTTTTCTCATCTGTCCAATGAGTACATCATGCTATATGTTCTATATAACCAATTAGAACTCCATCATGCTTGATTTATTAGTTGAGATATTCAAAATATTTTATATATTCTGATAAGTTTTACATGAAAATATTTGTGGGAAGGATGTCATTTGGCTATCATTCTGAGATCTGAGGGAAAGGAGGTTATGGATACATGGTGAATCAATAAAACTGGGTTAGTATAAATTAGGATTTAAGAACAGGATATGCTGTAGATTCAGGAAACAGATCCAACCAAGAGTGTGACTAGAGGAAAACCTCTAAGCTAGGAGAATGAAGGATTCTTGTTTGAGACCCTAAACCATTTTGGAATAAAGGTGCACAAGAACACTAAAGCAGAACAATATGATAGGAACAAGTAAGAAACACATTTAGAAAAGAGGGCATAGAATGAGGGAGTCTATAGGAACTGAGAAAAGAAGCATTTACAAAAGCACTTTGGTCCATGGGAATGAGAAGTGATCAAAATGCAACAGCTATTGTAAACATCAGAGACAGTAACCAAAAGAACAACAAGCCTGACAAATTTAACAATAATTAAGTTTTGTTTTAATCAGGAAATTTCAACTATACCTCAAGCTAAGTAGCCCAAAAGCCTAGAGAAGCACATTAAAGAGAGGTAGCACATGGTTAAATGGGAATGAGAGTGTGGTTATAAGAACCATGCCTTGTGGAGCTATCAAGAAATGAAGGGTAGAAAGGTCAACTCAAGATGTAAGACAGACATGGGCATGTGTTTTTTTTTTCTGCTAGACAAGTGTTGGAAGTGTAAATGTTTTTATCTGAGAAGAGCTATGGAGTAGATGAAAAGGTGGTTATAACAGATCATACTTTGTTCCTTGTTATCCTGCAGACAGAGGAGAGATGGAGACAGAGAACAGCACAGTGGTGACAGAATTCATCCTCCTCGGTCTGACCCAGTCTCAGCATGCTCAACTCCTGGTCTTTGTGCTAGTCTTAGTTTTCTACCTCATCATCCTCCCTGGAAATTTCCTCATCATCCTCACCATCAGATCAGACCCTGGCCTCACAGCCCCCCTCTACTTCTT
>PJEM01009541.1:0-40528 GCA_004023845.1 Helogale parvula
GCTACTATGTATTAAATACTGCATGGTTTGCCCAAGCTAAGATGAAACCACATCATAAATCAATAAGCATTTTGCATTTTCTTTCATTATCTACTCAAAGTCATGCCTACTGCACCTCTAAACATTTCATTAAATCCAATGATACAGCAAACACTCCCAAAATAAACTTAGATTGTATTGCAGTTTCACTTAACAGTATGTAAAATGCTGTGTGGTGACAGGTATCAACTATCCATTAGATACTGAATCAATTTTTCTTAAGCACTACTAACTGCTTGCTTTTCTTGAAGCTAGATCATTCTGAAAATTTCCTGTTAGACCTATGAGTGCAAACATATGGTTTCTGTCCTTCTCTGCCTGACTTATTTCGCTTAGCATGACACCCTCAAGGTCCATCCACTTTCCTACAAATGGCCAGATTTCATTCTTTCTCATTGCCATGTAGTACTCCATTGTGTATATATACCACATCTTGATCTACTCATCAGGTGATGGACATTTAGGCTTTTTCCATGTTTTGGCTATTGTTGACATTGCTGCTATGAACATTGGGGTACATGTGCTCCTATGCATCAGCACTTCTGTATCCCTTGGGTAAATCCCTAGCAGTGCTATTGCTGGGTCATATGGGAGTTCTATGGATAGTTTTTTGAGGAACCTCCACACTGTTTTCCAGAGCGGATGCACGAGTTTACATTCCCACCAACGTAAAAGACCTATATGATGAAAACTATAGAAAACTTATGAAAGAGATTGAAGAAGACACCAAGAAATGGAAAAACATTCCCTGTTCATGGATCGGAAGAATAAACATTGTGAAAATGTCATTACTACCCAAAGCAATCTACACATTCAATACAATCCCCATCAAAATTGCACCAACATTCTTCTCCAAGCTAGAACAAACTATCCTCAAATTCATAAGAAACCACAAAAGACCCCGAATAGCCAAAGTTATATTGAAGAAGAAAACCAAAACGGGAGGCATCACCATCCCAGACTTTAACCTCTACTACAAAGCTGTCATCATCAAGACAGTATGGTATTGGCACAAAAACAGACACATAGACCAATGGAATATAGAGAACCCAGAACTGGGCCCACAAATGTATGCCCAATTAATTTTTGACAGAGGAGGAAAGAGTATGCGATGGAAAAAAAAGACTGCCTCTTTAGCAGGTGGTGCTGGGAGAACTGGACAGCAACGTGCAGAAGAATGAAACTAGACCACTTTCTTACATCATACACAAAAATAAACTTAAAATGGCTCAGGGACCTGAATGTGAGACAGGAAACCATCAAAACCCTCGAGGAAAATGTAGGAAAAAACCTCCTAGACCTCCACCGCAGCAATCTCCTACTTGACACATCCCCAAAGGCAAGGGAAATGAAAGCAAAACTGAATTCTTGGGACTTTATCAAGATAAAAAGCGTCTGCACTGCAAAGGAAACAATCAAGAAAACTAATAGGCAGCCCACAGAATGGGAAAAGATAGTTGCCAATGACATATCAGATAAAGGGCTAGTATCTAAAATCTACAAGGAACTCACCAAACTTCACACCCACAAAACAAATAACCCAGTAAAGAAATGGGCAGAAGACAAGAACAGACACTTCTCCAAAGAGGACATCCAGATGGCCTACAGGCACATGAAATGATGCTCAACATCACTCATCATCAGGGAAACACAAATCAAAACCACACTGAGATACCACCTCACGCCAGTCAGAGTGGCTAAAATGAACAAATCAAGAAACTGTAGATGCTGGTGAGGGTGTGGAGAGACAGGCACCCTCCTACACTGTTGGTGGGAATCATTTATACTTTAAATATGATAGAAGCCTATTCATTTTAGTCATCTTATTAAATCAGTAAGTTTAACACATGACTTATACAATTGCCGGTGTCATTGAAGACATAAAATAAATAAATAAATCTAGTAATCTTATTATCACAATAGTGAAAGAGAAGTGGAGAGGTTTGAAACTAACCATATGGAATCATGAAGGAGGTGTTTAAAATACTTTCTAATTCTGACGGTCCTTGAGTTTCTGTGGCTAATTGTGTTTCACCATTTAAGTTTTCTTCCTCATTTTTATTTTCTAAGAGTCCAGTCACAAGTATCAGAAACAGATTTAATCTCAATTGGCCCATGGGGTGACAGAGATTAGTAGGTTAATTGGAAAAGGGGTGTAGGAATGGTGTTTGACATGTCTAATTTCATTTACAGAGTGGCCTTGAACATCTTTATGAAATTATTCAGAGGTTACTAATTTTAAAACTACATTTTCAAAACTGTTTTTGCAACTATCTGGATTCAGAACCAAATTTCATGGAGAGAGAAGAGGGGTACAGGATGTATTTTGTGGGCACAGGCATAACTAAGTTGCTTGGTTTACTGCAACATTTTAGTAATTAGTAACTGCAACATTTCCTTTCTTGTTTGTTTGGTTTTTTTTTAAACTGAAGTATGACTAACATGCACTGTTATATTAGTTTCAGGTGTGCAGTATAATGATCAACAATTATGCACGTACTCAGTGCTCCTCATGATAAGTGTAGTTCTGTATTCAGGATAAACCAAGTCACTTCTATTATGCTTACCATCATGTACCCAGACAATAAGTGTGGGTCATTAGTAAGGAAAAGAAAGAATAAATATATAGGACAGGAGCAGCAGTCTCTTCACTAATTAGTTTATGGCGACTCCACACATGCATATACACATGCACATGTGGGTGCTCATGAGGAAACATCTCAGCAGATCCAATGAACCAATCTACACACCACAAAGAATTACACAATATAATATAATGCATTTTTCCTAATTTTTCATGGAGTCTACTGTCTTAATGATTCTCTTGATTCATTGTGTTCTGCTATGCTAAAGAGGAACATAATTCTTTCTCTTTGCTACTTAAATGTGGAGAGAGTGTAATGTTAATTCCCTACCCCCCAAAAAGCCAACAAATTTATGACGTGAGTATGAATTTTAGTAAGTAAATGCCAAATATAATTACTATTCCATAACTAAAATTGATCAACATATGATTGTAAAAGTTAGCATTCTTTTTCTGTTTTTTTTTCCGTTTTACCAAATTATCTTTAATGATGCAATTACAGTGTTTCCTAATATTAGTTTTTATGCTGAAAATCCTCGATTTCTAAAAGAGAAACTAAGGTGTTTTACATTTACCTGTCTTTAGAAGAGTTATTGATTCAATTGTAAACAATATAATTGGGGTTAGGTAAGTAGAAAGTTGGGGGAAAATACAATTCAACATGATCTCAATTCATAAAATTTGGCTCAACAGGTAAAATTTGGTTGGGAAACAACAGAGCTTGAATAAAATAAACAATCTACCATGCCTAAATGCATAATAAAAATAGCAGGATTCAAATCTTCTCAAACTATTGAGGATTACTATTTAAATGACATTGTGTTAAAACTTAGGAAATAGTTATGAGTTTGTTGTTGTTGTTGTTACTTTACTTAAAGATATCACAGCTTTAGGTTAGTATATGAGTGGTTGAAAGTAGAATAATTAAAGCAGTAAATAAAGGATCCACCATGAGATTGTACATGAGTGTCTTACTGTCTTAAAGACAAAATAAAATTTCTAGAGTAAACAAGAGCACTTAAGATCTGGCCATTATTTTCCCAGCCTTTGCTCTCACTCTCCATGTTCTGTACAATATCTGTTCTGATCTGAATGTGAGTCCTTAAATAGATCAGTTTGTTCACTGGTAGTGCTTTGTGTACTTCTGCTTAGAATAAACCCCATCTCTTTCAACAACCTGATTAATTCTCTCGCTTTTATTAAACATTTATTTATTTTTGGAAGGAGGGAAGGGCAGAGAGAGGGAGGACAGAGATCCCAAGCAGACTCTGTGCTGATAGCAGAGAGCCCAATGCGGGGCTCAAACTCAAGAACTGTGAGATCATGACCTGAGCCAAAGTCAGATGCTTAATCAGCTTAGCCACTAAGTGCACCAACTCATTTTCTCTGTTAAGACTCAGCTGTACTTGAAAATCTCTTTGGAGTCCTCCCCAACAAAAATTTAGACCCTTCCCTTTGTTTAAACAAAACACAAAACAAAACAAAAACAGAGACCAGCCTTGTAAATCCCTGAGTAGACAAAGCCATTTCAGCCATACAAACAAGCATTAGTTTAGCTCATTTTGCAGAAATGACGTGACCTGGGTCATTCATATCTTGCTTATGCCTCTGGAAATCATAAGCAAAATTTAGACTGTTTCCAAGGTTGATATGAGGTAACCACTGACCAATTCCCTATCATTTAAGAAGATGCCAGTATTATAACCAATCACCATGAAAGATAAATAATTACTGCGTTTTCTCTATTTAAGCTTTTTAACAATATACCTTCAGCCTCAGTTCATGTTTTAATTTGAGAGTTCCTCGTTTGCAAACTTTCTTCTTCTTGTGTGTACAATCAAATTTTACTAATTACTACTTTGGAGATTCACTGGTTTTACTTTAGCTCTTTCTGAACTTTTGGCACCAACTTCCTCATGGTCAGGAATTAATGGCATTTTCTTTGTTTGTCTTGTGGGTGATAATTTACTTTGGCTGGTGCATGGCCTTATAATATTTAACTTACATTTATTGTTAGAAAAACTGAAATATGAAATGTGGTTTATACTCACATAATCTCCTCACACGCCTCCCCACGTTCATGAAGCAAGCAGACCTTCCTGCAGTAAATTTATCCCGGGGTATGTTATGATTCTTCTCTGAAGGTGAAACTGGCTGAATGTACATTCATTCTTGGCTTTTATTTTTCTTTCCTTAAAATGTATGTTTTTCTAATTGGGATTCTTGTCATAGGTGAAAATAAATAGAATGGAAGAGAGCAGGGGAGGGAAGTTACTGAGAACTGGAAGGAGCTTGAAAGTCACCAATGTGCATAGAACTGGCAGCACTCCTGGGAAGTAGCAATATTGCTGAGGAGGTAACCATGAGGTACACCCAGGGAGCGTGAATCTCAGACATGGGGTCTTCTAGGCAAGCCCAGGTTGGCCCCGCTCCCTGCATGGCCCAGAGCAGCAGTGCCCAGAGACTTGGGAGAGCCAAGCACAACAGGTGTCTCGCCTGGCAAGCGCATTCTCATAACCAGCAAGACCTCTCTGATCTGTCCTCTCCTTTGACTAGCCTTGTGGAAAGAAATAGAAAAAATGACTGTGGTAAAATCTCCAGTCACCTCTGTTAGTTGACTCTGAATCAGATTTTAGTTGAGTCATGCACTTACAGAATATCAACAGAGAGCAAAAAATATTAACAAGAATCAACCTATATTTATACCAATTTATTTATAAATGAATTTATAGCTCACTTTGGTTTGTAGCTACCCTGTTTTGTTTTATCTTCAATAAATACACAGTTCCTGATTCATAGTAGGTACCATATATCAAAGGAACAAACAGGGCAGAAGATGTCTTATGTATGTTACATATGGGAGCATCATCATTCTCTTTGCTCTGCAAGGTAGCAATCTAAGAGACAAACAAGATAACACTAGTCGAGGGATAGAGTGGGTATCCAGGGTACAGACTTTCATTTAGATAACAAAAAAGTTTTGCCAAATTAAATTCCCTCTGAAATATGCTGACTTTTAGCTCAGAGCCTGGAGCCTGCTTCCAATTCTGTCTCCCTCTCTCTTTCTGCCCCTTCCCCCGCTCATCCTCTGACTCTCAAAAATAAATATTTTTTAAAAGCACAAAAGAGTAGAAGAATATTTTTTCCCACCCAATAGACCTTGAAATTCTCTTCCTACACTTGGCTACAGGTGGTCAGGCTTTTTTGCCCTTAACTGAAAGAATCATTGACTCTATGGCAGGAGTTTTTGCTTTGGTAAATTTTGTGTTAGCCATTTTACCATTGACCTGAACTTCCCAGTCACTCCATAAGTGTTGACTTTGTAACAAGAAGCTATGAGGGGCACCTGGGTGGCTCAGTCGGTTGCGCATCTGACTTCAGCTCAAGTCATGATTCACGTTTTGTGGGTTCCAGCCCCATGTCAGGCTCTGTGCAGACCACCAGCTCAGAGCCTGGAACCTGCTTCAGATTCTGTGTCTCTTTCTCTCTCTGCCCCTCCCCTGTTCACGCTCTGTTTCTCTCTCTCAGAAATAAATAAATGTTTTTTTCTTTTTTAAAAAGAAGCTATGAGAGTACTGTACTAGATACCATAGAAATTGATTTCCACATCTTCATTTTTCCAAGTATATTGAGAACTAACATCCATAAACTATTTAATAAGTTACAAATTACTTGGGATTTGAGTAAAACCATATTAAAACTACATTAAACTTAAGGTAATTTACTCAGTTAAGCTGGCCATTGACATGCTTTTGCCTTTAAATAGAAGATGATTTTTGCATATTTAAAATTCTCGGGCATCATTAGGAGATTAAAAACCCTTCTAATAGAAATGTTCTCATTTTCCTGAATCAGTAACCTTATAGCATATATTTTTAAAATGGTATTCAGGGCAATACAAAAATGTTTCTTTCTCAACTGAATTCAGAACCACTTGAGAGACTGATACACAATTCACCATAATGGACATCAAAATGTTCATCTTATTGCTGAAGAACAACTACTTATTACTTATTACTGAAGAACTACCATAGGTAGTTAATCAATCAGATTATATGGTAAGCTTATAATAAGGTAACAAAGACCCCTAAATTTCAGTAGCTTACAACACCAAAAAGGTTTATGATTCTTTTCCATGTCTTCTTTTTGGGGGGATCTAGGAGCCCCTTCTCATTTGATGGTGGAGAAAAAAGAGTGATGGTAGAATCATACTTTGGCATTGAAGGACTTCTGTACAGAAATGGTTCATGTCCCTTCACACATTTCGTTGTCTAAAACAGTTTCTTGAACTCAGCATTACTAACATTTGAGACCAGATAATTCTTTGTTTTTGAGGGGGTATCTTATATATAATGGTTTAGCAGAACCTTTGGTCTTTACCCAAAAACATAGCAGTAGCAATTCCCAACCTATAAGGAAAAATATGTTTCTAGACATTACCAAGTGTTCCCTAAGAATGAAACAGTCTTTGGTTAAGAATTCCAGGTCTAAAATCACTCACCTAGCAGAGCCTAGGGACTGGTAGTATGATCTTACACCATGGAGAGGTCAACAAGAAGGAACTGGTAGGCAAAGTTACAAAAGGAAAAAGCCTAACAGGAAGTAAATGTATAATTTATACAATAATGTAATTTGGCCTAAGTATACAGAGCACACACTCACACAGAGAGAGGGGGAAGGATAGGGAGAGAGGGAGGAAAAGGTGGGAGAGAGGGAGAGAACTTAGAAATTTTAGCCTTCTGTGGTCATAATGGCTTAAGAGAGAGATTGCAACTGAGCCATTCTGCCACCAGTTTCATGTGTCAAATATATATATATATATATGTGTGTGTGTGTGTGTGTGTATATGTATATATAATATATATATCATCCTAAGATAGCTGAAGGAAATGAATTTCCACAGAAAAATATATTTTAACAAAGTCACCTCCATACATTAATTCAAATCAGTCCAGGGCTACTATCAGACCAAGAGTCCAAACTTTTATCCATATATATTATCCAAATTTACAATGACATTAAATGATAAAGTACAGACCCTTCAAAGCTAAATTGATGACCATGATGAGATGTTCTCAGTTTGAATTTCCACCATTCACACTGTCAGAAATAATGTAAGTTTGATCAACCATTGAAGTACTAAAGATAGTTTAGGTGCCTTTGTGTCCTTGAGGTAAGTGGAGTTTAAAGTTCTTTATGAAATAAAGTCTAAAATTAAATAATTATATCAATGTAAGTTGAAAAGAATCTGATTATAAACCTCATGAAGCTCAAAAATATTACATTTTTTTCTATATCCAATCTAATGCTGGATACCTAGGTGGAATTAGGGTTTCTTCAAGAATTACAAACTGTTTAGTATATCAGAAAAGAATCAGTCTCTTTGAGATCTTAGTGTTATATTCAACCACAAGTATTACCTGGGCCACCCAGTGACCAGTACTGCATTGAAATGAGAATGGAGGGACACTAGTTCAAATTGAACTGTGGAACTCCTTACTATAAAAGTCACCTACTAGGGCTGCATTGTTGAAATTCAAACACACAATTTTGTTAAAGTGTCCTCATGGTACAATACAATTCCCTATAAATTCTACATGAATTGAACTTAAGTGCCACCAAACCTTAAAGGCATGTACCTAGTCATACTGCATGTGTATTTAACTTCCTAGTGTCATTCTTTGTCTCAATTTACAGGCAAATACAGTAGAATCTAGTATTGACACAATGAGAAAAGAAGTATTTCCTTTATCTGTGTTGCCCCCCCCCCCATTAATGGAGGGTCACAGACTTCTAACAGGCCAACTCTAGATTAGCATACATGGCTATAGATGTAATAATAAAATGGCTTGTTTGTATTACACCCCTGAATAAGCATACTCATTAGGCACAGAGATTACTAAAACCCAAAAGGCCTTTATGATGGGAACCTGTCCTACTAAATTTAATCCATAGCCTAGAAAGAATGAGAACAGATCCTCTGTGCAGGTGGGCAAGTATGAGGAGTAAAGGAGGGAGCCGCTGAGTTAAACATAATCAGCTTCTCCTCAGAACTGCACTCTCAGATAAGCCAGTCCTCTCTGCTGGAAAAAATAGTTATGGAAGTCTGAAAGAGGCCAACAGTGCCATCCAGGAAACCAATCCCCCACAACATATAGAAAAATAGAGCCAGAAAATGGAAGTTTCTCTTCCCCAACATCACAAATACTTTATTGAATGTTCTATTGAATTATTTAAATGATGATTATTCATATGATAAAAAACATTTAATATCACAAAATCTAATCATTAGTCAGGAAGGAAAACCTTCATTAAAATATGCATGCTCAATGGATGGCTTAATCAATTAAGCATCCTCTTGATTTTGGCTCAGATCATGATCTTATAGTTTCTGAGTTGAAGCCCACTTCTAGGCTTGGCCATGGCTGCATTGTCCCCATGGAGTCTGCTTGGCATTCTCCATCTCCCTCTCTCTCTGCCCCTCCCACACTGACATGCACATGCTCTCTCCCTCTCTTAAAATAAATAAATAAATAAACTTAAAGAAATTCATGGTCATATAATACATATAGAATATTATTGGTAGTACTTCCTTCATTAGTTGATCTAAGCATCAAAAAATGATCAACCTTGACAAAAGTAATTTCATGATGTCTATAGTATTTATTACTTTTTAGATAAAAATGTGTTAATACTGGTTTGATAATATATCAAGACAATAAAACAGGAATAAATTTATAATATATGTTTTAATAACTACAATTTTTAGATTTCCCCTTTAGTTTACTCTAACACGGATTATTCAAGTCTCAAGTAGATAATATGTTTCTTCTTATGATATCTAGGGATAAGGGATTCTTTAGAAGATGCTGTCCTTCACTTTTTTTTTTAAGTAAACAGTTATTTTAGGGGCAATTTACAAAGTAGAAAATAGTTTTGTAACTTTGAAAATACAGTGTAAAAAAGGCACATTACAATAGCAGACTTTCTTATAATGATGACTTTTGGAAGTAAATTGTTATAAATGACCACTCACTTATTCATTCAACAAGTATTTACTTGACACTTAATATAAGTGTGGTTCCCTTCTAGGAATGGTAGTTTCATAGGCTTACTGAAACACATGTTCATGAAGGAAGAGGATAAAAATGATTCAGGAAATGCCGCAGAGATTTTAATTTTAGTCACTGAAAAAAATCATTTTTGGCAATGAGAAGATGTTTCTTTTTATAAGATAAAGAGTAAGTTTAATTTCCATGTTCAGAGTTCTGTGTAATTGGTAAAGGAAATGTGTACAATGAAGAAAAACTAGAAGCAAGAAGAGTTGGAATAGCAATACACTAGTCTCTGTAACAGGTCAAAGAGAGCTGGTCCTAGAGATGGTAACTTATGGATTTATAGCTCTAACTAGAAGTCTGTGTTTGAAGGAACATAAGTCTAGGTCTTAAATTTTGCTCATAATACTCTTCCCTCTATTTTAAATAAAAATGATACTTCTTTACACCATCCTCTGTGAATGTCTATATTAGTTTAAGTTCAGGTCATAAACCTAAATTATCTAAATGAGTAACAAGTTCTATAGCATAAAATTTGTCAAATAAGGAAGGAGTTTGACCTCTATTTAAAATTCAAAAAGAACTATGGAAATTATTACAGAACACCGGTTTGATTCATTATTATCCTCTGTGTAGATTATATGTTAGCATCATTTTTATTCAAGATTTTTATCATATTTGATATGTCTTACTCCATTCAGATATTATTTTTCATGTTCAGATTGTCATATCACTGAACAACAATCTTTCATTTCTGCCTTGTGTAACAGGATGTTGCTTATCTTTCTGCTACTGCTACTTCAGACATTACATTAGCCCTCATATCGTTAGAGGGAAATCGTATTTAGAGAACATAGTCTGAGAACGAAGAGTACTTGTCAATACTGTATTATGCATTGTTTCCATATTTAACTAGTTGCAAGTCAGATAGACTTTTTAAATTAATATCATTTTCAAGAAAGTACAACTTAATTTGGTAGTCTTATTTCCAGTTTTAATTTAGAAAGACTTTATACCACATTTTAGTTTCTTTTATGCTTAAGCTCTTGGATTCCAACAATCATAATTATTTTCTTTAATTTTAAACAACATGCTTTTAAGTCTGAAAATGGTATTGGAAATGTTTCATAATTTAACATTATGTTCAAGTTATTAGTAAACTTTAAAAATTACCTTGAGGGTATTTTTGTCCATGAATGTATTACACGCAAGCATATCTATTATGAAGAATACTACTGAAACGATTACACATAGTTTAGTGACTTACATAAGCATTTTGTTGAATATATTTATATGTTAGGAATTTAGGGATTACAAGTTATGCATATGTAATAGATATGCCAAAGAGTTTCCTGAAGTTGGACAAATTTAATCTTGTACTGAAGGTGAATGAATAATCCAATTAGTGCACATCATTAACAAAGCTTGATATTGTTAGCTTATTTAATGTTAAATATGTAAGGTTAACTATTGCAATTAGTGTTTCTTCAGGATTTATTTAGTATATGTAAAATTAATGTTAACTTTGGATGTACATTTCTGTGACTTTTTGAGTAAACAAAGACATATGCAGCCAATACTACCCTAAATAAACCCTAAATTCTGAAAATGTGTTCTGTTCCACATCACTATATTTTTGTCTTATCAAATATGCTATATAAATTGAATCCATATAGCTGAAATATAAATATTTGTTTGTAACACATTTCCATTTTTACAACTAATGTAATGTATCAAGATTTGTTTCATTCTTTATAGAATGATACTTTGTAGCTACTTCATGGGCATTTGTGGTACAAATGAATAAACCAGTATATGTTAGTTTATATCAGTAATTTCTCTGTTAGTTTGGATAAAAATGAATACTTTTTACTGCTTTTATTTTTTCTTTACTCCATTTATGCACTTCCTCATTCAAAAATTATTCATTATGTATTATAGTTTATCAACATATTAGCCTTTTTCTCACTTTAAATTGTGTGCATGGAAGCTAAAACTTGATAAGTGCTAAGTATGTTGATTTACTTGACAACTAATGGCACTTGTCTGGGGCACCTGGGTGGCTCAGTCAGTTGGGTGTCCCAACTTCAGCTTAAGTCATGATCTCACAGTTTGTAAATTCAAGTCCCCCATCAAACTCTGTGCTGACAGCTCAGAGCCTGGAGCCTGCTTCAGATTCTGTGTCTCCCTCTCTCTCTGCTCCCCCCCTGCTTGTGCTCTGTTTCTCTCTCCTTCAAAAATAAATAAACATTAAAGTTAAAAAAATTTTAGAAGTCCCTTGTTCAGTTGTTAATATGGCTATGATGCAAAAAGCGTTCAAATATCTTCAGTTAGATGGGTCTATTGAAGAGGGTAATGAATGATAGTAGCAAATAAACAAATTTAAAAATCCAAGTAATATAGATCCAAAGAGATAAAACATTAATAAAAAATTAATTATATTTGAGGAAATAAAAGTTTGACTGCAAGGATTAAGGTCTAGCAACAATGTTGGGGCAATTAAAAACCTGTTCATTGGGAATGTATATAGTGTTAGGGAACTTGAAAACATAAAATACGCTTCAAATGTCTAGCAGAGTGCTTCACCTATTGTAGTCCTGAGAAGTTTAAATAAGATTAAATACTTAGACCACATCAATATTATGCTGACCCATATACAAGAAAAGTATATTCAGCTTAGTTTTCTAAGTGATACCAAATAAATATTAGAATAAACTCAGATATTTTCATGAGCATGGTTTTGTTTCCTTTTTCTTTTCCTGAAATATTAGGATATTGAGTTTCTTCATTGTCTTAGTTGAATCTTACACCTAATTCAGTGTTCTTTGGAAATTCAACCAATTTTTTTAAATGTTTATTTTTGAGAGAGAGAGAAAGAGACAGAGCATGAACAGGGAAGGAACAGACATAGGGAGGAAGACACAGAATCTGAAGCAGGCTCCAGGCTCTGAGCTGTCAGCACAGAGCCCAACATGGGGCTCCAACTCAAAAGGTACAGATCATGACCTGAGCCGAAGTTGTAGGCTTAACTGACTGAGCCACCCAGGCACCCAGAAACTCAAAATTCTTAAAATGTTTCAAGCTAGAACATACATTGTTACCTAAATAGAAAGTTTAAAAAATTCTCAAGGAGTCACAGGAAGTTGTCTGTGGCATGGATCATCACTTAATTTCATGTTTGCTAAATTCCCTATCAAAGTATTTTGAGTTTAGTTTTCCAACAAATAGGAAACAATTGAAAAAATATGAAATTAATAAAACCAGACCTGGCGTCACAATTCAGGAAAGGCCTTTGGATAGAAAGTATAAGAAAAAAAAATTGGCTTCCATACAGTCAGTGCATTAGGGGATTTTCTACTACAATGTTCACAGGTATGCAGAGTATGAACAACAACAAAAAAATACCTAAAACAAAAAAATGATAAATGAAGTTGCTTGTCTGACTTAAACTAAAGTAACATAAATGCAACTATTACTATAATTAGTTTAAATAAAATTATTTAATTTATGTGATATTAATTACCTAATTTTGGTAATATTAAGTTATAATTGGCCAACAGTTTTACTTCCTTTTTTTTCAAAAAAAAATCTAATTGTAACATGAATTTTTATCTCTGTGCACCATCTATAACTCTTTATATGTGACCATTTCTTTTGTGAAACATAGTTCTCTATGGGAGGCTGGGAGACGTATGAGGAGAGAGAAGGAGGGAAAGAGAAAAGAAGGAGGAGGAGGGAGGAACGCAGGGACAGAGAAAGAGGGAGAGGGGATGAGAGACGCGTTGAGTTCCTAGCTAATAAAACTAGTAGTACAAATAACGATACATCATAGGCAATTTTATTGTAGGGAACAAGTTAGGATACAGAACATGGAGAACAATAAATAAGAAATGTGATATTTAAAAGAAACAAGGATGGGGGTGTCTGGGAGGCTCAGTAGGTTGAGCATTTGACTTCAGCTCAGGTCATGATCTCACAGTTTGTGAGTTCAAGCCTCGCATTGGGCTCTGTGTGGACAGCTTTGTGTCTGGATCTGCTTTGAGTTCTGTGTTTCCCTCTTTCTCTGCCCCTCCCCCACTCATGCTCTGTGTCTCTCAAAAATGAATAAACATTAAAAATTAAATAAAAGACGAAATAAAAGAAACAAGGTTGAAACAGAATTGACAAATAGTACACATGGTCACAATGTAAAAAAAAAAAAGTCAAGGCATTTTTATTGTAATTGATTTTCAACACTGTGTAGGAAGCAAGTAGTCTTTAATGCTGATTCTATCAACAAGGGTATAAAAGGTCAGGTTGTGGCCAATTGTACAAGACAGGTTTTAACAACATTAGATTTTCTACATCATTCACTGTGGGATAGTGCTTGATGCAAAATGAATGAATACATGCTCAAGGTTCAGAAACCAAAATTTCCATAAGAATCAACACGGAGGCCTTGAGAACAGGTTTCAGTTGCCTGTGCATACATGAGAGAAATACTGTATATTTATAAAACATACAAAATATGATTCACATTTTTAGGTGTGAAGTCTGGAACTGTGATGCCATCAGGTTTGCTTTTCTTTTTCAAGGTTGCTTATAGTTTGTCTGGTGCCCCTTGTAGTTCCATACAAATTTTAGGATTTTTTGTCATAGTTCTGTGAAAAATGCTGGTGGTATTTTATAGGGATTGCATTAAATCTAAAGATTTCTTTGAGTAATACAAACATTTTAACAATATTTGTCCTTCCAACCCATGAGCATGGAATATCTTTTCATTTCTTTGTGTAATCCTGTGATTAAGTTACTTATATGGCAAAAGTGATGGATGTCACAAATGTTCATGTGGCAAGATTGAAAGGGTCAACTGCTGGCTGACAGCTAAAAAGAAAATGAAGTTCTTGGTCCTAAAACCACAAGGAGATTAATTCTGCCAACAACCTGATCTTACAAGATTTTTTCCCAGTTGAACCACTAATAAGACTGTGGCCCACACAGATACCTGAACTGCAGTCGGATGAGACCCCAAACAGGATCAAAAGTATATGTATATATATTTCTGACACACGTACACCTGCTCTACCATGAATACAAGCCTAAGGAAGAGAATAAATTCTAGCTTGAACAGTAATGTTATTTTAGTATGAGGCTTTGTGAATTCATGCTTCCCAGCCCCACTCAGCTGTTTAGGGAGTCTTTCGTGTGTCTACAAATTTACAATAACTGGCTAACTGTGTGTCTTATGTGCTCCCACTGAATACTTGGTGAATAAATCTTCTCTTTAAATTTTAGCTGAATTTACGGGGTATGTGGACGGTTTAGTCAGTAGAGCATGCAAGTCTTGATCATGGTGTCATGAGTTTGACCATACACATTGAGTGTGGGGATTACTTAAAAATAAAATGTCTTTGGGGCACCTGGGTTGCCCAGTCGGGTTAAGTGACCAGCTTTAGCTCATGTCATGATCTCAGTTTGTGAGTTTGAGCCCCATGTCAGGCTCTATGCTGACAGATCAGAGCCTGGAGCCTGCTTTACACTCTCTCTCTCTCTCTCTCTCTCTCTCTCTCTCTCTCTCTGTCCCTCTCCCGTTCACACTCTCTGTCTCTCTCTCAAAATAAATAAACATTAAAAAAGAAAAAAAAATTTAAATAAAATATCTTAAAATATAAATATTAACCCAATTCTTTAAAAAGATAATTAAATAATATTATATATTCAAGAGACAAGTTTCCCAGATGTAATTAAGGAAAAAACAAATATAACTATTCACATACATTTAAAAAAATACACTCATACGCCTGGGTGGCTCAGTCCCTTGACTGTTCAACTCTTGACTGTAACTTGGGTTATGATCCCAGTGTCATGGGATTGAGCCCTGTGTAGGTCTCTGTGCTGAGCATGGAGTCTTCTTGGGATTCTCTCCCTCTCTCTCTCTCTCTCTCTCTCTCTCTCCCTCAAATAAAGAAAAAAAAATTTAAATACACTTCTTGTCAATAACTATTTCCTGTTAAAAGTGGAATGACAGGAAATTATTGTTTATACCACCCAGGACATCACTTCAAGTTTCCACTTTATATAACATGTATGCTCTATAGGTTGAGATCTTGGTATTCTTCTCCATCTTTCAGATTCAACATGTGTCTTCTTTCAAGTGGTATTACAGTTACGATTGGTGCATACTAATTACTCCAAAAGTTAATAATGTAAAATGACAAAAACTTTATTACACTTCATATTTTGTTGGACAGAATTCATTAAAGCCATTGGTGATGGTTTATCTGTGCTCCACATTGCTCTACATTTTGTCTTTGAATATATGAATGGCTGAAAGCCAGAACAATTTGGTCTGGAGGATATACTTTCCAGATACCTTCTTTCCTGATATTTAGTACCTAGGCTGGGACAGCTGATGATTGGGAATAGCTGGGGTTGTCAACCAGAACATCTATGGGGCCCATTCATGTGACTTGGACTCCGTCCAACATGCTATCAGTATCTCAGTGGAAATACCATGAAAGGGGGTGTTGTGAAAAACAGAGTTGTTACAAAGAGTCATGAGGCCAGCAGAAACTTAATAAGAAAAGATTAGACTCCAGATTTTGATGAGGAGAGTAGAGCAGAAAGTGTTTTGGGTGGGAGATATTGTGGTGGTGGCCATATTTGGAAAATACATTCTGCCACATGTAACAAAGCCCTGAACAAAAAGCTACAGAATTTGAATTGTAATATTTCTCCTAATATTAACATAAGGAAGTCATTATCCACTACAAACTTTAGTTTGCTCATCTGTATTCTGAAAGGATTGAATTGCATAATATATATAGTTATTTATGGTAAAAGAAAGATATGATCCACAAGAAAGCCCACATATAATTTTTTTTTCATTTGTGCTTCCTCTTACATACTTCCAGGATTGCTGGGATAGCTATTAAGCCAGTGGGTAAACACTATTTTAATTAGATTTCCATTAGAACTCAGTAATTAGATGAAAATTAATAATAAGGAATAATATGACCTCTAATACAATTATATATTACGTAGATAAAATGTTAGCTTGAAGTATAGCATAAAGGAAGAAAGCAATCCCCCTTATTTCATTCATTCAATGGTTTTCAGTTAACATGCTTAATGTCATTATTAGTATATTCTAAAATATTGATAGTTTTTATTACAAGAATATATGTTTCTTAAATTTAATTACAAGAGAAAAAATTTTTAATTTGTTTTCATAAAGGCATCATCATGGGGAAATTTTTATTTTTATTTGTCTGTTTATAATTTTATAGCTTGAAAAAAATGAACTTACATTATTTAGACTTTTTAGTGAAATTCATGTACTGTAAATATTCTCATCCATAGTGTAATTATTTGCGTAATAAGAATTCAGTGGAAAAGCACTGACTGACTGGAAGGCTCAGATCATGAAAGCTTAGTAGGTATTAGATGCAATATCCTATTGCATCTAATACTTACCTATTAAGAGTAAATTAATTATATATAAAATATAGTTCTTAAGTAATAAAAAAGCAATATTCAAGAAGATAAACAAATTCAAATACTTGTTATACTTGATAGCTTGTGATATACCTGTGATATACTTATACTTGTGATACAAGTAACATAAATATATACAAATTATTTAGATATTCATTGAATCAATTGTAAAATATAAAGTTTTATTAGCAGACTAAGCTTCCTAACATATGTTAAATTCTATGCAAAATAACATTAAAAGATAATTAAAATATCAATCAATATAGTGAAAATAACTGACATGTTTTTGCTGGATATTGAATGCTTTTAGCATTATACTGCAACAGCTACATCTATACATCTATCCATAAATCTACTAATAATCTCTTTATCCATCCTAGATTCACAAATAAAGTATTAAATTTAGCATTAGCCAACCTAACCCTTATTCTATGGAATAAATAACATACTAATTAAAAGCATATTTATATTGCGTAATTTTAATTTGCAGTTTTAAAATAATATATACTGGAGAGGGTTTTTTTTTTTGGTAGTTGATATGTCAGATTAAATAATTAACTGTCCATTTATTTTTTTGCTCTTTAAACTTTATTGGCAAGGCATCTCTTTGAATCAATTCCCTGCTCTTACTCCTGATTTTCAGGAAGTCCATTTGGCAATTTATTTACATAAGACAAATAAACTGAAACTTAAGAGAATAAAACTAGATACTGGCAAACACATGTTTCACTTAGATATCCAAATAACTGGTTTATGTAAAACCTGTTTAGAGCTAAGATACTATAATGTACAATTTTAAAATTGTTCTTCTAGCATAATTTTATTGAAAGGAGAATATGCACAAGATTAGAATTAGTAAAGCTTGTCAAACTAGAAAAGCATCCAACTAATTTAACTAAGGAAGTGGTTAAAAACACATAATCAATAGTGTTAAATGTGAGAGAAAGTATCATCTGATGCCAGGGCCTGATTTCCAGAAATGTAGAAATGCAGTGATGCAAAGGACAGTTTTTTTTTTTCAGGATTGTGAGTTGAGGAGGATTGATTCAAGTTTCCTAAAAGGTTGAGTAAGATTTCTACAACTTGTAATTTTTAGAAGTTGAGTAATTGTTGAGAAGTAGGTGCTTGTTATAAAGAAAATATTTATTCGGAGAAGGATAAACATATTTAAATAAAGATGAATCACCTTTAGATGTATTAATCATTAATTACGCATCATCTACAAAGTCAGCATGTAGTCGGTGAATAAATGGGACATAACATCATGATGTTTTAATGGATTTAAGTTTAACGTTTGGTAAAATAGGTCTGAAGAAGGACTTTTAGAAGAGATAGTTACCCATAAACATGATGGCCAAGATTATCCAGAGAGTATATAAATTCTGCTGCAGAGGGTATTATAATTTAGGTTGAAAATATTAAAAACAATTGATGGGTGGGGTGAGGTTTAAAAAGGTGATGGGTATTATGGAGGGCACCAGTTGTAATGAGCATTGGGTGCTGTATGTTAAGTGATGAATCACTAAATTCTACCCCTGAAACTGTTATTATTTTATGTTAACTAACCAAAATTTAAATAAAAACTTTAAACTACAAAATAGGTAGAGAGAATTGAAACCTGTTCAAAAGATTTTCTCAAGGCTTTTCTTAGATAAGTATTGCCATTTAAATATTTTCAAATTTAAAATACGGACTATTTTTATAGTTTCTGGCCATGTTTTAAAGTTGTTTATTAACTTTATATGCCACATTTGTTTTGTTTTACAATTTTAAATACTATATTTCAAAAATAGAATGGTATTTGGATTTTATGCTTAAAATAAAATGTATGGACATACACAAATAATTCTTTAAAATATTGCTTGGGGAAAATTGTGTGTTTAATTCTATCAAGCATATCAATATGCTTACTATCTCTCTTGTTTTTAAAACCAATTCAATAAATACCAAAAAAATCATGTTTTCTAAAAGTAGCACATTTCCTGAGGCTAGCCATGCTATATGACACACACACACACACATACACACACACACACACACACACACCAAAAGATGGCATGTCCTAGAATAATTTTAGGTATAAAATCCTAAAACATTTAAAAATATTATTTTTCATACTTCTGCACTAGGAAACATTTTCCTTTTATCAAATGTGTATATATCTTGAGTCATGAAGGAGATCGCAGGGCAGGGAGTTGCTGTTCCCTTTGTCCCTATATTTATCTATATTTGACCTCAGGCTTAAAAATAAAGCTGGGTAAATTCTAGCACTTGAAAGAAATGGGAAACTAGTTGTCTGAGAAATTTTTATTGGCATACTCAACCACTGTAGTATAAAACTTCTCATATGTATGTTTATTAGCAAATATATTTAACAAATATATAAGCCATGTAAATATTTTAATTATTAAACTCACTCAGGAAAATATTAATTATAAAGAAAAAATAATATCTATATAAATAAGTGTTCCAATATATTCTTTTTACATGCTGGTGGATGATGTATGCACTCTCTGGAGTGGATACTTCCATTTGGAGACTGTGTACAGAATATACTCTGTTAATGATGTGAATCTATATGTCATATTTACTGTTACATACTTACACAATTATATCCTTCTTGAACACATTATATATTGGCTAGTCTGTTCAATAAATATCTTTGAATTTAATTTAAATGATTAATTAAGACTAAACAACATTAATTTATGAAGCTGTCTGTAATTATTTGCCAGATTTATCTTAAGATTCAGTCCCAAACTTTCTCTATCATTGTTCCTGTGTCATCGATCCTGTATGTTTCTTAAAACATATAGGGATGCCTGGGTGGCTCAGTCAGTTGGGTGTCCAACTTTGACTCAGGTCATGATCTCATAGCACGTGAGTTTGAACCCCGCATTGGGCTTTGTTCTGACAGTTCAGAGCCTGGATCCTGCTTCAGATTCTGTGTCTCCCTCTCTCTCTACCCCTTCCTCTCCCCCGCCCTCTCAAAAATATATAAACATAAAAAAATTTTTAAACACATACGTGCATACATACATGGGGCAGGTTCTGATATTATATATATATATATATATATATATATATATTCTATCATTCTTTTATCAGCTGGCTGTCTTTGTTATTTTGGCAGTATCTGAAAATAGCTGATCACTTTTTGTGTATAATTTATAATGCCCAAACCCTTAGATAGAAATTTAAGAAATACTTACCGGGCTTCAACATTTCTTGCAGTCAGTTCTCATTCGCGTGTAGATCTTCTGCTCCAACCGCAGTGAAATTTCTATTGTTCCGTGGACTTCATAAGTCTGAACTCTTGTTCAGCTGTTTTCTTTCTGCTCAGAATTCTCTTCTCCAGTCACCTCTTTTTTCCAGGCTGGCTCAAATCTTACACACATCACTATCTGATATCCTACATGGTTCCTCCTTCTCCTCCTCTTTCTTTTGTATTGTGTGTGTGTGTGTGTGTGTGTGTGTGTGTGTGTGTGTGTTTAAATATAAATAATAAAATTTACCATTTCAACTATTTTTAAGTATATAATTCATTGGCAGTAAGTGCATTCACATTGTTGTGCAACCATCACTATCGTCTTCTTCATCCCCAACTGAAAATGTTGGCCCATGAAGCATGAATCCCCCACTCTTCTTCCTCCACCCACTGGTAACCACTATTCTACATTCCGTCTCTATGAATGTGAGTAGTCTTGGTATCTCCTGTAAGTAAATTCATACATATTTTTTTATTTTTGTCTAGTTTATTTCCCTTAGCAAAATGTTTTCAAGGTTCATACATATTGCGGTATTTATCAGAATTTCAACCTTTTTAAGGTTGACTGATATTCTGCTTTATGGCTTATGCCACATTTTGTTAATCTGTTCATTTGTTGATGGAGTCTTGGATTATTTCCACCTTTTGGCTTTTGTGAATAATACCGTGCCGATGTACAAATATCTGTTTGTCCCCCTGCTTTCAATAATTTTTGGGTGAAACAGAAGAGGAATTGCAGAATCATTTGATAATCCTATGGTTGATTTTTTGAGGAGCTGTCATACTGTTTTCCATAATGGCTGCATCATGTTACATTCCCACCAGCTGCGTACGAGGGTTCTAACTTCTCCATGTCCTCTGCAACACTTGTTTTCTTTCTTCTTCCTTTCTTTCCTTTCATTCTTTCTGTCTTCTCTTATTTTTCTTTTCCTTGTTCTTTTCTTCTCTTTTCTTTCCTTTCCCTTTCTTGTCTTTTCTTTTTTCTTTCTTTTCTTTTCTTTTTAAGTATCACCATCCTAATGGATGTGTCAAACAGTAGACACAAAAATGTGCAAGTAAACTGGAAGGAATTTGATTAATCTTTAAAAACTAGAAGACAAAGGAATTCAAGTACGAAAATTCATTATGGTTGCTAGCTTGCAAAAGGCTTTGATAGAAGCAATGCTTACTGCTGATATATAAATAAGTGTTGAAATTGAATTACTTAGACAAACTGGGAAGTAAATAGTGTGCTTCTCAGTGAAGTGGTCCAAACGCAGGGCAATTTTGAGACTACCGTTTATGTCAACTATTCTGTATACCCTACAGTGGAAAAGGAACTTCTCGAACTATGTAAGTTCAGAAAAGCAAAATAATTATATCGGAAAACAATACATGATATCAATTATTTGAATGGACAGTTGATTTTTATTTTATCTGCGTAGAACATTAATCAATTATAAATGCCTTTTCTAGGAAACAAAGGTCACTTTTAAAAGATGCAAAAATAATCTACCTTTGAAAATATCAAAGAGTAAAATAAATTACTAGTAAATAAACAATAGGTGAAACTTGAAAGAAGGAAGACACAATCATGATGGCTACACTAAGAAATGTCATTTGCAAAGTGAGATCTACACTGCGTTGTTAAATTCTTGTTATAATTCAGGTCAGTGATAAGTAGGACTGGGTTCTGATGGAGCACTTTTCTTCTTCAAAGTTCTCCATATGTATTAACTAGGAATCAAGTTAAATTTTATAGTATGGGAATATTTAGCTAGGAAAGAAAGCAGAAAAAGTAAACATAGTTTTCTAATTAATGTACTCTAGGCCAGTTTCTACAGCTGCTATGATTTTTGGCTCCACATTAACATTTTACAATCTTTAGATTCCTTCCTCACTTAGAACTGAAACATTTTATATTGAAATTCTATCAATAATTCATTGTATTTTATTATAGCTTACTGGTTTATGTAGCAAATGTACTCTCCAAAGTGAATATTTCAAAATCATGAAAATAAAGCTACTAGGTGAATTTAACTTAGTGTAGTGTCTTTACAATTCTAAAAGCGTAGTTTCTAAGAAAGACCCAACATACTAACTGGAGGAAACCATTTTGAGAGAATGAAAATTATTCCAAAGCTATATTATTTTTGTTATCTTTATTTTTATATTTTAAATATTGTATACAACATTTCAGATCCTGTAGAGATACAAAGTTTATTTTCTAAATAAATGATAAGATCTCTAAAATGATAATTCTACCATTAACTAAAAAGATAAATTTTTATTTCATGTTGTAGGGCAAAAATTACCCAATAATTTAAGTAATATATAATAAAAATACACTGTTGCTGTATGTGTCTTTAATAAAGCACTTTATGTTTCAGGACATTCTGAATATGATTTGTCTTTAAAAATTCAGTAATTTAGAAAGTGGCTTAATGTAATATAACATAAATTGTTCTGTATTGCTCATAATATCAATTGACATCTTTTAGTTCAATTACAAATTATTTGTTTTTATCTGACATGTACAATTTTTCCACTAGAAACAATGGCGTATATAATCAGCAAATTATTCAGTCAACATTTATTAGACCTACTCTGAAACCATAGTTAAGAAACACGATGCTGTGGGATTTGATGTCAAGTAGCAATATTCTATTTGAAAAATATTAGCAGACATAAAATAACATTTAAGTGTATGAATTAGTTTATTGAAAATAAGTTTAGATTTAAACAGAGTAGTAGATCTTTGGCATTTTTTTCGTTTTCCAGTAGCACTAAAATATAAATGTCTATGAGTTTTCTAATGTACTTCATGGGATCTTTATTTTATTTTATTTTTTTCAGATTCTTTTTTTTAAATAGTTTATTGTCAAATTGGTTTACATACAACACCCAGTGCTCTTCCCCATAAGTGCCCTCCACCATCACCACCACCTATTTTATCCCCTCCCCCTTCCCCTTCAACTCTCAGTTCATTTTCAGCATTCAATAATCTCTCAAGTTTTGCACCCCTCCCTCTCCCCAACTCTCTTTCCCTCTTCCCCTCCCCCAGGTCCTCCATTAGGTTTCTCCTGTTCTCCTGTTAGACCTATGAGTGCAAACATATGGTTTCTGTCCCTCTCTGCCTGACTTATTTCGCTTAGCATGACACCCTCAAGGTCCATCCACTTTCCTACAAATGGCCAGATTTCATTCTTTCTCATTGCCATGTAGTACTCCACTATGTATATATACCACATCTTCTTGATCCACTCATCAGGTGATGGGTATTTAGGCTCTTTCCATGTTTTGGCTATTGTTGACATTGCTGCTATGAACATTGGGGTACATGTGCTCCTATGCATCGGCATTTCTGTATCTCTTGGGTAAATCCCTAGCAGGGCTATTGCTGGGTCATAAGGGAGTTCTGTGGATAGTTTTTTGAGGAACCTCCACACTGTTTTCCAGAGCGGCTGCACCAGTTTACATTGCCACCAACAGTGTAGGAGGGTGCCCGTCTCTCCACACCCTTGCCAGCATCTATAGTCTCTTGAGAAAGTCGGAATAGAAGGAACTTACCTAAACATTATAAAAGCAGTTTATGAAAAGCCCACAGCCAATCTTATCCTCAATGGGGAAAAACTGAGAGCTTTCCTCCTAAAATCAGGAACACAACAGGGGTGTCCACTCTCACCACTGCTGCTTAACATAGTCCTGGAAGTCCTAGCATGAGCAATCAGACAACAAAAGGAAATAAAAGGCATCAGAATTGGCAAAGAAGAAGTCAAACTTTCACTTTTCGCAGATGACATGATACTCTACATGGAAAACCCAATTGACTCCACCAGAAGCCTTCTAGAACTGATTAATGAATTCAGTAAGGTTGCAGAATACAAAATCAATGTGCAGAAATCAGTTGCATACCTATACACCAAAAATGAAGCAGCTGACAGAGAAATCAAGAAACTGATCCCATTCACGATTGCACGAAAAACTATCAAATACCTAGGAGTAAACCTAACCAAGGATGTAAAAGACCTATATGATGGAAACTATAGAAAACTTATGAAAGAGATTGAAGAAGACACCAAGAAATGGAAAAATATTCCCTGTTCATGGATCGGAAGAATAAACATTGTGAAAATGTCATTACTACCCAAAGTAATCTACACATTCAATGCAATCCCCATCAAAATTGCAGCAACATTCTTCTCCAAGCTAGAACAAACTATCCTCAAATTCATGTGGAACCACAAAAGACCCCGAATAGCCAAAGTTATATTGAAGAAGAAAACCAAAACGGGAGGCATCACAATCCCAGACTTTAGCTCTACTACAAAGCTGTCATCATCAAGACAGAATGGTATTGGCACAAAAACAGACACATAGACCAATGGAATAGAATAGAGAACCCAGAACTGGGCCCAAAAATGTATGCCCAATTAATTTTTGACAAAGGAGGAAAGAGTATGCGATGGAAAAAAGACTGCCTCTTTAGTAGGTGGTGCTGGGAGAACTGGACAGCAACATGCAGAAGAATGAAACCAGACCACTTTCTTACACCATACACAAAAATAAACTCAAAATGGCTGAAGGACCTGAACTTGAGACAGGAAACCATCAAAACCCTCGAGGAAAAAGTAGGAAAAAACCTCCTAGACCTCCACCGCAGCAATCTCCTACTTGACACATCCCCAAAGGCAAGGGAAATGAAAGCAAAACTGAACTCTTGGGACTTCATCAAGATAAAAAGCTTCTGCACTGCAAAGGAAACAATCAAGAAAACTAATAGGCAACCCACAGAATGGGAAAAGATAGTTGCCAATGACATATCAGATAAAGGGCTAGTATCTAAAATCTACAAGGAACTCACCAAACTTCACACCCACAAAACAAATAACCCAGTGAAGAAATGGACAGAAGACAAGAACAGACACTTCTCCAAAGAGGATATCCGGATGGCCTACAGGCACATGAAACGATGCTCAACATCACTCATCATCAAGGAAACACAAATCAAAACCACACTGAGATACCACCTCACGCCAGTCAGAGTGGCTAAAATGAACAAATCAAGGGATCTTTATTGTAATAGTATGATTCCATGTAAAAAATGCAATCAATGAAGCTACATAGTTATTGTGATTGACCAGGCTCACTGACTTTGGTATGGGACTCTTGTACATACATTAAGTTTTCATAAAATAATTTGAGAGTCTGATAAGTAATTTATTCTTTTTAACTGTCAGGATTTTTTTCTAATGTACAATTTTAATCAGAGAGAAGTATTTTATATATTGATTTATATGTACATGTAAGTATTTATAAAATCTACATATATAATTATAGTGATCAGTTTGAGTTTTGGAATAAGTAATGAATTATTGAGAGGCATATTTTTTATATTTATTTATTTATTTTAAGAGGGCAGGATGGAGCAGGGCAAGGGGGAGACAGAGAATCTGAAGCAGGCTCCATGCTGTCAGCACAGAGCCCAAGGTGGAGCTTGAACACACAAACATAAGATCATGACCTGAGCTGAAGTCAAATGCTTAACCAACTGAGACACCTTGGTGCCCCTGAGAAGCATATTTTTTTTTAAAGAACAAGAAGAAAGACCTGCCGGGTTTCATGTGTGACAAAAGCAGAAACATAGCCATTGTGACAGCAAAAATACTTTGAAAAGCATCTTTTAATTTTTGTAACTTTTGCAAACATCAGCTCAACAAATGTAGATGCTAGATGATTTAAAGGTTTGGATGGATGGAGTAGAGATGGTGGCTTGGGCTATAAGAAGACGGGAGTTTAAAATATTTGTTAGGATTTACAATACAGAAACAATGGCTAATGTTTTACTTAAAATATTAGACACATTTTTATGTTTAAATCCAATATTATCATAACAGTTGAGAAATTATGCTTAATCATGGTTCTGATTGTAAAAAAAAAACGGGCTTTGCATCAAAATTTCTTTGTCTCCAACGCTTTTTATTTTTTATTTACTTTTTTTTTTTTTTTTTTTTTTTACCCATCAGTGCTGCCCTTCTGACAAGCAAGGAACTGATGAAATACTTTAATTAATAAGTTTTTAAACAGTAGGTTATATGGTATCCTTATGGGATCCTACAGATATCTTGTGATAAATTACAGCAAAATATGACCCAGTCACTTAAATAAAAATTGCAGATTTATACCTCTTTAATGAAACGTTTATAAGTTTAATGATAGTCTGAATATGTTTGGTTATAATTCCAGCAATTTAGATAATTAGTATAAAATATTTTGTTTTATAATCGTTCTTACCTAGTGTAGTTGGTATCAGATTTATTATTATTATTCTAATGAAATAATATTGCAATCATAGTGATTATTGTCATTATAAAATATGTTGATTATAATAAAAATATGGAGTTCATATGTCTACCTATGATATTATAGTTATTGCTGAGAGAATGAAAACTATACAAAATACAGAAATTAAAAAAAGAAGAGGCAAAGGGATGAATTTATTACAGAAGAAAATTAACTGATTTGATGATTGAAAATGTGTAGAGAATAAAATAGCTATCAAAATATTTCTAAATCAAATTTTCCAAAAATAAATAGGAAACAGTAAATGTTCATGAGAAATTTTAGTGATGTTAATGAGAAAGGTGAGAAGCAATGCATATTTATAGAGAAATTAATAAACTTGATTTATAAAACGTTGTTTCTGGGCACCTGGGTGGCTCCGTCAGCTAAGCCTCCGACAATGACTAAGGTCATGATCTCACATTCGTGGGTTCAAGTCCCACTTCGGGCTCTGTGCTGATTAAGCTCAGAGCCTGGAGCCTGCTTCTGATTCTGTGTTCCCGCCTCTCTCTCTGTGCCTCCCCCTCTCATGCTCTGTCTCTTTCTGTATCGAAAATAAATAAAAAAACATTTAAAAATTTTAAATATGTTGTTTCATTACCCAGATAATTATTTTCTAAATACTTAAGAGTATAAAATATAAAGATTTCAAGATTTAGGTTTGGAGAGCTGCTTCCTTTCTTCAGGTAGTGAAGTGATCATGATGAAGTCTGATGAGAAGAAAGAAAACATGATTAATATATTTCTTTTTCTTTCGTTTCTTTAACCTGGTTTAGGAAATTAAGGAATTATTGAAAGGAAACAAAATAAGAAAGTAAAAATGTTATCAAATTTTTAAAAAATGTCTAATTAGGAAGCTATTTAAAATGAATATTAGCCCTAACCTCACCGTTTTCTATTTAATTTAGAAAAAAATCATCAAAATAAGAATAGTCATTTACGAAATTGAATTAGCGGTCACCTTATCATATCTGTTCCACAGCATTTAGAAATTAATTTTTCAGAAATGATGATGAGGTCCTAAGGATTAAAATGATTTTTTTTACTTTGATCCTATTAAAAGAAAAATTGAATGAAATATTTTTGAAATAATCTCCTGTGGAGGGAAAGTCAAACAAAATTATATTAAACTACTAAAAAAGGAAACAGGTAGAGTCTTGATGATGAGTATGGGCTCAGTAGGATGACAATGACCCAATTAGGAATCCCATCAGTCTGTAAGCATAGTAAGGATGGGAATGTCTGTCTTTTAACATTGGTATCAGATACCTCACCTAATGCCTGAGCGAAGTACAGTATTTCACACATATTCATGGTTTTGCTTTCCACAGTATTAGTTACCCAAGGTCAAGTGTGCAGTGATCCTCCTTCTGAAATATTATCAGGTCGATAGTAGCCGACTGCTATGCCAACAGTGCCTACATTATTCACTTCATGTTATCGTGTAAGCATTTTATCATCTCACATCATCATCATAAGAAGGGTGAGTATAGTACAATAAGATCTTTTGAGAGAGAAATCACAGTTATATAACTTTTATTACAGTATATTTTATAATTGTTCTACTTGATTATAAGTTGTTAATCTTACTGTGCTTAATTCATAAATTAAACTGTAAGGTAGGTATGCTTGTCTAGGGAAAAAACATAGATGGAGGATTTGGTACAATCTATGGTTTCAGGCCTCCACTGGGGGTCTTGGAACGTGTTTGTTGTGGATAAGGAGAACAGTCAATAAACATTACCAACATAATTGAATTCATGTTGAGAGTAAACTTTAATATTTTCCACCAATTGCAAATTTGCTAATTATAAATTTTCACTCTCCTTAATATAGTTAGTTCCTGTGGTGAGAATTCACTTCTTGGAAAACATCACTGATTCCTCTGAAAACACTTCTAAAAGACAGACAGAAATGCGTAATAAGATGTTAATGAGTGATTATGACTTCTTTAGAAGCTTTCAACCCTTACAGCAAGCTCTTCTATGGGGGTTCTTAGGAAAGTTGTCCCATAGGGGAGCAGTAATCCAATTAAGCTTTTATCAACTCCACACCCAAAGCTCAGCAATTTTGCCTCCTAACACCCAGTCATTAACATCTACCTAATGTCTTTATTTTAACAGTTTATTGCCAAGTTGTTTTCCATATAACACCCACTGCTTTTCCCCACAGGTGCCCCCCTCACTGACCATCACTCCCCTTCCCCTTTCCTCCTCCCTCTTCAGCCCTCAGTTTGTTTTCAGTATTCAAGAGTCTCTCATGATTTGTTCCCTCCCTCTCCCTAACTTTCTTCCCCCCTTCCCCTTCCCATGGTCCCTTATTAGGTTTCTCCTGTTAGACCTATGAGTGAAAACATATGGCATCTGTCCTTCTCTGCCTGAATATCCACCTAATCTCTTTATAGCTGTAGCTCTCAACATTGGCAGAACATTATAATTAACTGGTTAGTTTTTAAAAAGTTCTGATGTTTGGACCCCAAAACTCAAGAGGTACCCAGGAGGCATTAGGAATCCTTAAAATCCTCAATAATTCTTAAACATTGCCATGGTTAAGTACCACTGGTCTTAAAATCCAATTTTAGCTTATTACTAGACCAGATTTAACCTAATAATGCAAAGTTAAAATATGTTTTTGTGAGGGCTCCATTACTTACCCATTATGAAGACAATTAACAATTATCACTTTAGTGTTCATACCATGAATTATTAAGGAAGTTAACATTCACGACCATATTACCCATTATCCCTAATTCTCTATATTAACACTTTGCTATATATGTGGTATCTTTTACCAGAGAAGCATAAGAGTACCCGCATGTGCAGAAAATTGTTAATATAGCAGGCTCAAGAGAGCTGTCTTTAGAGGACTAACAAGGTTAGTCATTAGCTGGTGTTTGGAAACTTGGCTGGTTATCAGTTTCCTTCACTGAAATACAAGTTTCCACAAATGATAAGTAGATCATTGGGGGTCAGAGGTTTGTGAGGGAAAAAGTGTGGTTTATGCAGAACTCATGCCATCCTTTCGGGAGTCTGGAATTTTGATACATGGCCAGCCACCGAAGAAAGTCTCAAATGCACTTCCTTGCTGGACAGCACTTGCACATTGTCACAATTTGTTGCTGGCAGAATTAGGCAAGGCCTATGAGATTCTACAGAATAGTAGTATCAGAGGATGGTTTCCTCTGGACTTTACCCATGTGTCTTTTCCCTTTGTTTCCGTTATCATGTATTTGTTCACTGTAACATACGTTAGCCATAACTACAATTATATGGTTCCTGTGAGTCTTTTTGGCAAATCTCCAAATCTAGAGGTTGTCTGAGCAACTCTCACACAAGTTTCTTGACTAGATTTCAGACAAGGTAGACTACATATAATTAAGTCTTTTTCTTAGGCTTTTATTTATTTTATTTTAATTTAATTTGTTTTTTTTTTTTAACTTACATCCAACTTAGTTAGCATATTGCGCAACAATGATTTCAGGAGTAGATTCCTTAAAGCCCTTTACCCATTTGCTAATCCCCCTTCCTACACCTCGTCCAGTAACCCTCTGTTTATTTTCATATTTAAGAGTCTCTTATGTTTTTGTCCCCCTCCCTGTTTTTATATTACTTTTGCTTCCCTATGCTTATCTGTTTTGTATCTTAACGTACTCATCTGAGTGCAGTCATATGATATTTGTCTTTCCCTAACTGACTAATTTCACTTAGCATAGTACCCTCTAGTTCCATCCACATAGTTGCAACTGGCAAGATTTACTTTTTGATTTCTGAGTAATACTTCATTGTATATATATGTATATGTGTATATATATATATATACACACACACACACACATACATACCACATCTTCTTTATCCATTCATGCATTGCTACTCACCAATTGCACTACTAGGTATTTATTCAAGGGATACAGGTATGCTGTTTTGAAGGGACACATGCACCCCAATGTTTATAGCATCACTATCAACAATAGCCAAATTATGGAAAAGCCCAAATGCCCATCAATGGATGAATGAATGTATAAAGAAGAAGTGATATATATATATACGCAATGGAGTATTACACAAATAATTTATAGCTTTGAAAATCCAGAGTCTGTTTCTGTTTCCGGTTATCTCATTCTTAGCTGCAAATTGTTTTCACCTTCTTTCACTTCACCTATTGATTATATATTCTCTATCACACAATTTAGGAGGAACAAATATACATAATGGAATCTACATTAGGGAAATCAGCTCACTATTAACAATTAATCAATCAGTTTACTATCCCCACATATGGGGATGAAAGTCTCCACCACATGCCAGATTTGAATATGAACCGTAGTAGCTAATAACTGAATCTTGATACTGGAAGAGAAAATGCAACAAAATATGAAAGTATAATTCCCCTTGTACTTCTAAGACAAAGACTGGTGATGCATAAAGTTAAGAGAGTCCCTTCTGTTGGTAATACCGGATAACCTAAACTTTTATTCAAGCCTGTGTCCCCACAGTGACAAGAAAGATATGTCAAATATACTTGTGAAAAGCACATTTTCAAACACTCAAGGCTGTATAAGGTTTTAACGACCCCCATCAAGTTATTTAAAAAACTGTGTCTTTACAATACAAGTAAACAAGTATCTCAATTGATGTCCTACCTTTTTTCTCTTACTCTAGGAATTTCCTAGTATTTAGTCATGAGTGCAGCTACTCTTTCTATTTAGATACTCCGTTTCTCTTGGAGACATAATATATCTTTAAAAGCTTTAGTATCACCCACTAATTATTAAAAAAAAGTATAAACCCTCTAATCCTTCATGATTTTCCCCAATTTATATTCCTGGCTTTCTCTTACATGCAACACATTTACTATAATTCTATTATACAAAGCTACTTCTATTTCTATATACAATAATTTTACCTTATTGATCTATTCTCAAAAGTTCAGCTCACACATATCTTCATTAAAACATTGTTATTTTAAGTCTCTTAAAAAATCTCAGTTTAAACTAGTTTAAGAAAAAAGAAAAAGAATAGATTGCCTCTTATAGCTACAAAACCAAGAGATCAGGCTTCTTTTATGCCTGGCTGATTAACTTTTCTTGGCTCTTCTCTCTTCTGTATTGTTTCCATGTTTTTAAGAAGCTTCTTCCCCATAGAGTACAAGGTTGGCCACTCAATCTTCAGGTTTACATGATCTTCATATCCTGCTATGTCAGAGAACTCTCTCCGGTCAGCACTCTCCAATCCAGAGTCCATTTCTATTCCTAAAAAGAACACTAAGTGGGTGGCCACAGTGAGGTGTCCACCACCTTAATAGGGGAAGAAATAATATGTGATTGATAGCCTCACCAGAATCACAAGAAATCCACTGTGAATTTGGAAAAAAAAAAAAAAAGTCTCTGGAATTTCCACCCTTACTGCATCAAGTCAATAAATCTGATGTTGTCAGACAACAGGCTTATATCTGATGGTATTTGACTAATTAGATTATAACAAATGATATGAAATATTTAAAGCCTAAAAGGATAAAATAATTTATCCAAGATCAAATGACATACCTTTACTCAGTGCAAAAGTCTTACTTTGAACCCAGGTCTGCAATTACAGATTGCAGTGTACTTGCTATATCTATGGTGTTTTCGTTTTTGGTTTTAAAGATTCTGACACATGGATTGAAAGTTTTTGATACCAATATTACTGCTAATTACTTTCCCATCTTCTTACATCTCTAACTTTGTTCTAAATGTGAAGCTCTCTTTTGCCCAAGTGGATATCTTTTTCCTTTTTTTAAACTATGCACACCATATGCTATAGACTGAAGTTTTGTGACTCCCAAAATTCATATATTGAAACCTAATCCTCAGTGTGATGGTATTTGAATGTGGGGCCTTTGGAGAAGTGACTAGTTGAGGAGGGTGTATCCCTCATTAGTGGGATTAGTGCCCTTATAAAAGAGACCCTACAGAGTTAGTTGTCTTGCCCCCTCTGCCATATGAGGACCCAGGGAGAAGACAGCCATCTATGAACCAGGAAGCGAGCTCTCACCAGACATGGAATCTGCTGTTCCCTGATTTTAGATATCCTGGTCCTAACTGTGACATACGTTTCTATTGTTTATGAGGAACTAGTTTATGGTAATTTATTATAGCAGCCTGAGAGAAATAAGACACTGTTTATATTTTCCTATCCAGAGATATGCAATAACTCTTTCTATTGAAAAGCGATGTTACATTTTGTGTCTCCTAAATTCCTAGTTTCAGAAATATAAATGCTTAATTTTCTCCTTTCTTTCAAGTGCATGGAAGGACAAAGCCAGATTTAAGTCCCAGCTCTATAAAATTCACCAGCTTGTTTCTGTTAAGTTACTCAGATAATGTCAGGAGAGAAGATAAAACTCTGCCCAGGGTTTCAATATTACATCCATTAAATGAATGAAAATGTAAATGTCATAACATGTGCCTAGTGACTAGACATCCAAATTATTTCCACCTTTCAAAGCCTCGGTCAAATTCCTTGTTTAGATACTACAAATCACATTAGAGTATCTTATCTTCAAACTTCTATGATAATTTTAGTTGAGAATGTAGTAATAAAAATAATAATATTAGCTAACCATTAACCATTAACTATCACAACCATTGTGTAAATAACACTGAATGAACAATTTATAGTCATATTTAATCCTCATAAAAATTTATAACATTAGCTCTCTAATTATTCAGGTAATACCAATAAGGAAATTGAGGCTTGTAGAATAATTTTACATTATAATATATCAGGTATGTAGAGAAGCAAGATTCACACCTTTTTTCAATCAAAATATAACCTTAAATACTATATTACTGACTTCTGCAATATTTTAAAGACTTTTTATAACATTTAATTAGATATTTTACTGTGTTCTTTTTTTTGTTACGTAAGTGTATTTTGCTTTTCTGAAAGCAATGCAAAATTTTTGTTCACAGTAACCATCCCATAAACTGGGCATTATTTTTTCATTCTCATAATTTCTAGGCAAGTGATAGGTGTGTGTGTGTGTGTGTGTGTGTGTGTGTGTGTGTGTGCGCGTATAATGAAAGTGAGAGAGAAATAGAGAGAGAGTAGCCTCATTATTTTTCTGACATTTACCTCTGAAACATTAGGAAAAGAAAATATCCTTTTAGCTCCAAAAACATGGTTCTCTAGTTATCAAAATATCATCATATTATAACAATATACTTTCAGTGAAGAAGGATTAAATTGATTAATCATAATCCAATAGATGGCAGTACATTATAATATTTAAAAATATTACGGCTCACTTTATGCAATTTTGTACCTCACTATTTTTGCAATTTATGCATTTGAGGCACATAATCTGTCAAATTATTCAAATAATAGTTTCAAAATTATACATCTTTTAATTATCTGTTGCTAAGCAATAAGCTACTTTAAAACTTTTTGTGTTTGAACAATAACAGCTTCCTTTGCTCACAGGCTTGCTATTCAGACTGTGCTCAGCTAGGTGGTTTTTATCGTATTTCTGCAAATGTCCCTTATGCATGTGGACTGAAGAAGTGAAGTTCTTCTGAGTGCTATGTTCAGCTGAGATAATGGAGTGTTGAAGCTATTCTTTCTGCCTGATCCATTCGGCAGGCAGTGTAACTTTAAATTGGCAGCTAGGGATTTCAAGAGTTCAAAGTGGATTCCAATAGCATTCACCACTCAGGTAACTGGAATTGACACAACATTACTTCTGCTTCATTTTGTTAATTAAAACAAGTCCTAGATCTAGTATCTGGATTGAATGGATCTGATTATAATGATTAGGTATAATAGTAAGTATGATTTTCCAGGGCCACCAAAAACACTATAAAGACAACTTCAACTGAAATAAGAATCAAGTATAATCCATTCCTACAAGAAATTTCTAATCATTTCCAGAATAATGAGACAATTTTGATAGTCTCAAAATCTAAACTGAGCTCCAAACTCTTTATCCTAAACTTCTTGCCCCATGATTCAGTAAATGTAAGACCAATGTGATTCCAGTCCCAAATCATTATTAATGAATGGGAATATACAGGAGGATTGCATTGGACTTCAAATTTACATTACACTCCAAATATAGACTAATGACACTGAAGCAGTCCTCAAGTAAAAAAGATTCTTCCAGCAAATTTGAACTCTAACTTAATATTTGAAACCATGCAACAGAAGACACTCTAGCGGAGTTGAGATTCAACTCTAGATTTATAGCAGCATATGAATTGGGAAGGGGAAATCGAAAAAGAGAAGACGATGTATAGCTTCTAAGTAAAATTTGAACTAATTGGTAGTGTCAACATTTGAGGTGGGGTGGAGAGACTGGGAACAAGGGCAGAGAAAAATAACTCTTAAAGCAAATCTTTAGACTTTGATACAATGTCACATCTAGAACAAACTGGCAGTGTGAAATTCAAATTTATCTGATGTTAGCCCCAGAATGCAAAACAGAAAGAGAAGAGAGGGAAGAAGAGTGAGAAGGACAAAGTGGTAGAGACAGAGAAACAGAGAGAGGACCTTAATGAATAATTCTACAATTCAAAAAAAAAAAGAGTAGAGTACAAAAAGATTATCAAGAAGTCCGATAAAAATACTAAAATGGCTCCTTTGCAGGCAACATTAAAGTCAGGACTAATGTGTGTGAGATGTATATAAGGGAGGAAAAAAGAAACATGAGATTGAATAGGTTGAATAGCAGGCATATATATGACCCTTAGAGACAACATAATTAATGAAGAAAAGATCAAATTTGTGAAACATTTTGTACACCTTAAGAATATCTGAAGAACTAAAAATGAATAAAATATGTGTGTGAGAATACAGCAATCATGAGAAAGAATGTACAACATTATACAATTTGAATTTCTTTGTTCTTAGACCTGTCAGACAACAGTGCTTCAGACAAATTCCATCATATAATGTGACTCAAATAGGTCCAGCTGTGAAAACGTAAAGGCCAAATTTACAGTAAGAAAAGAGAAGGCATGTGTTGTCCAATTTATCATTATTTCCACAAAGGAGACCTCTATTACACTCACACAATAGAATGTATTCGGGGAAGAGATATATTGCCTCCCACTCCCATTTTATTCAGTAAGTACAAAAGCAATCTTGTAAGTGGGAATACAGATTATTGAAGTGCTAGTTTGTATAGCTTCAAAGGGAGGCTGTTTACAGACATAATTTAGCGAAGTCTGCTCCCAAATACTCTCAAGGTGATAAGGAAGCATGTGAGAATTTCTTTAGGCCTGTGTGTGTGTGTGTGTGTGTGTGTGTGTGTGTGTGTGAGATCTGGGGTGGGGACAATGACTTGTAGAACATTCCTACAGAAAATGAGTTTAGGTGCAGCTATTCCCATGAAGAGAAGGGGATAGATAGTCTGTCTTCAGGTGGCTTATCATCAGTCAGGTAATCTGAGTTGTAATCATTTTTGGCCAATCCTTCTTTATGAGTAGTTCTTAGAGAAAGACCAAATAGGCCATATTTAATAATCAATCATGTAACTAAAATAATTTACCAATATCTTAAAATATTTAATATTAATAAGTGCCTCTTCTTTAGTAGTTTCAGATACTTTATATACTGCCTCCTAGATGGGTAGCAATCAAGAAGTCAAGAAGTCCACACTCACTGGTCTAAGTATAAGATAGTTGGACCAAAGTTGTAAACAAAACAAAGTAAAAACAGAATAAGTAATCAACTATTTTCCTTTGTAAATAAGCTTGTCTCAAAAAATAACATTAAGAGATAAGAGCTTTTTGAATCTGGGCCTTCTCTGTCATAGATTCCAAAATCATAATAGCAGTTAAGGCAAAATTTCCTACTATCCCAGAGATTGTAAATGATTGAGGTATGAGAAACTCAAGTAATAAAGCAAATTGACTTGAGATCACCTGGGTTTGGGCAAAAGGAAAATGAGTCATGCACCAACATCTAGATGATGAGATATGTTTGGGAATTCAATTGTAAATATTTCACATATACCTAGACTTCCAGATGCTGATAAATCATGCAATTTCTGCCATGCTATACCACCACAATGACCAAAAAATTAAGACAATTGGATGAGTGGGCTGTCTCTGCACATAAACCTGAGTCTTATAGAGCTTCCCATGACCTTAGAGTGATGAATGAGAATTGACACTTTCTCACTGACCAATTGCTAGACCAGAAATGGAACTGTCAGGTTGAAGGGAAACCACAGAAGGTACTCACTGTTGATTCTCAAACTAGCCCTCATACTCAAGAAGAGCAAGAAGAGACCAAAGGAAGAGGCAGAGTACTCCAGATTGGTAGGTGGCAGGTTTTAGCAAACAAGGAAACTGACATATGAGGCTTGTCTTGAGTGACAATGAGATGAATAGATCTTCACACCTGTTTGCCAGAATCTTAAGGGTTTATGTAGAGTCTCTAACTGGATTTAGTTAGATATTCAGTACAGATGGTCTAACAACACATTGCTCTCTCAAGGTTGTGCTGTTGAAACCAGCTCCTATTATGGAAACAGTAGGCAGATCATACATTCTTTTTTTATTTTTTTTCACGCATGCAAAAGCAAAGGGCTTTATTACGAATTTAGGCCTGGCCAGCCTAAACACGGGCTCACAGACTTCAACTGTAATGCCCAAGATTTCAATATCACCCCAAAACCAGAAACCGCCAGGGAGACCGAGTCACGCATGTAAAAGCAAAGGGCATTTATTATTGTGGCTTAGGCTCGCCGGGCCTAAGTTTGGTCTCACAGCCTTCACCAATGCAGTGGATCCGTACTGAGAGCCCCGAACAAGGGCTGAGTAGGGTTTTTATGGGGTTTGGGAAGGGGGAGTTACAAGGAATTGTGACATAGGTACAGTGACCCAGTCATTATTGTATAACAGCATTGGCAGCAACTTTAACCATACACATTGTTCAGAGGGTTCGTTACTTTTGGCGGGACCAAATTACAACATTTAGGGTATCTTTGAAATTAACCAATTACAGAGCGAATTCAGGGTCTTGTTCGGTGACTATCGGGTTAACTTTAACATTAGGTAACAGCGTCCTATCTAAAGTTCCCATCTGCAGGTCTCACCCTTAGGAATGTGGGGAGAGGTAGCTGGCCTTTCCTGATTGGATATTGCAAAGTGGTCTCCTGCTCTAGGCAATGTGTAACTGCCTAATAGTTCCGGAGAGACTGACCCTTAGACCTTCTAGTTTAGAGAGGGACCTCTGTCATGGAGTCTGTTGGGTTCAGCCTTACATTCCCCCCTCTGCCTTGTAACTGACCCAATTCTGGGTCAGTCGAGTTACCATTGTCTCGGTTTAAGGCTATATGTTCTTAAGACCATTAACAGAATAGCATTTACCTGCTCTTTGACAAATGCTATGATCTTATTTATGATATAAGAGTCAAATGTTAAAAGTATACCAATTTTTGCTTTGGCTCCTTGTTCTCCTCTCTTGTGGTGGCCGCGAACCACAGCTAGACTGTCCTGTACAATTCTTGAGCTATTGGCATAGAAGTAACATTGTTCCCCTAAAGCCTGGCATAGCCCTCCTTGGTGTAAGGGGAATTTCTTACCCTGTAAAGGGCATAGGGGAGGAGAGTTTATCCAATTTCTGCCAGTCTCCATGGTTAATTTGGTAAGGGTCTCTTTTATGGTTTCTAACATTCGGCGCTGCCTGGTTTACAAAAGTAAGAATGACAGCCAATTTGTTTCTTCAAATTTCAGGATCCTTGGGCATATAAGTGCAATACGCAATCCATGGTTCTTTCTACATTACTAACCTTAGCCAAATGGTGGGCCGGGTAGCAGCCACTTGAGGACCCCCCATTAGAGTCTGGCAGTAGAGGTGTAGGCTCTCCTTACCTTTTGCCTTGTTGAAATTCCATGCCCACATTAGAGGCAATTAATACCAACAGAACATCTTATCCATAAGAGGAAGGTTAGCGTAATCAAGAACTTTTTGCTGTTTCCCCAGCTTTCTGGGGCAACATTTGCCAGTCCAATGGCAAAAAGACAGGACAGTTTATCTTATTGGACCGGTGATTCCTCAGGCTTCTGCCGTGCTAGACCAGCCAGCTTCTGGGGTGTGGCTGGAGCAGGGCTGGAGATCTGCGAAGTCAGAGTCTTTGAGGGTCAGTTTAAGCCGGATCGACTGGATCTGGGTCACCTCACCAGGTTGAGGGTTCTTCTGAGTCGGCCTACTTAACTCCAGAGAGATACCTGAAACTTTAATAGGGACTGGTCCCCAGTTTTAAATATCATCCTCACAGACTAACAAGCCTGAGAGCCAACAACAAATATTCAAAGACACTTAGAACTAGAATAACATTTATAGTAGTGCATTTCTGAAACATAGATATTCTCTCTAAAAAACCTTCATTATCAGAGATAGCCAAATTGAGACTAAAGCATTGGTGGAACGAGTCCATTCTTAACAACCCTGGCCTAATTATTTACATAAGCTCAGCAAGAATAAAGACTGTTCATGAGGATTTTATAAGGCTTGCTTTGCTGGGTCCTTTTATAAGGAATCTCCAGGTTGAACTTTTAGTAGCCGCTCTGGGCCAGAAGCCGAGCCAAGCCAGCAGTTTCCATCGGACAGGCCTGCAATACCCGTTAAATTGGGCAGACTCCTCTTCCCGAGGCTCCCAACACATGCCAAGGTTCCTACACCTGCCAGGAAGTGACCTTCTTTACTCACCTGGGGAGGCTGCTTGGAACTCTGTGAGCAAGGTATCCAGCCAACATTTCTACGAGGCTTTACGGCTCCATGTTTCATAAAGTCAACCTTAGTTCCTTCAAGCTGTCAGGTCATCTCTGAGCCTATGTGTGTGTGACTCTCAAATAGGACATCCCAGTCAAAGCCTTGGTAAAATAACCAGAATCTCTAATGGTGTCTTACTATAAAATGAACAGATTTTTATTGAACTTATGCAACCAATTATAATTGCCATGAAAGAAAGAATACTCACGAGTTTCTAAATTTCAGATGGTTTAAGTAGAGAGAAAAGATAAATGCTCTGGACAAACAAATACTTTATAACATTTCTGTATATCACAGATTTCTCATGAGAAAGTTTCTTAATCTGGATAAGCAAACATTAAAGGAACAACAATGTTTCCAATAAGAGTCACAAAACTATAATTTTATCAGTTCACTTAGTCCCATGTTTCTAATTCTTGTTCAGCTTGAATGTAGCTTTTAGCTCTGGAAATTTCTACCCATTTTAGTATTAATCTAAAGGATGTCAAATACTGCATTTGTCCCAAAAGTTCTTATTACAACTTCCCTCGAGGAAGAAACACGTTCTGTGACAGAATCTAAAGATCTGAGGAGAGTTCATTATGATGCACTTTAACAAAGAAATTTAGTGACACTTAACATTTTGATTACCAAAGGTGTTAAGTAATGATCTTATACCAAAACATTAAAACTTTAGGGACTGCACATATATTTGAGCAGTTGCAGCATTTACCCAGGCTATACAACCCAAGGTATATCATTGTACTAGAGTGCCTTTTAAGTAACTTGGCATCCTAAATGAAAGGACCTAATTGGTCAAAAGACTTCTCTACCATTTGAATACTGGGAAATTTGTTAAAAATCTTAGGAAGTTACAAAGCATATCCTAAATAGAATTACAAATTGTTATAAATATGAAAACTCTATTTATTTAACCAAAGTAGCAATAAAAGATTTTTTTAAATTTTTATTTATTTTTTTTAATATAACACAATTTATTTTTTTAACATATGCAATTATTTTCCGTCATTTACAATACAGTAGA
>PJEM01009541.1:40628-70641 GCA_004023845.1 Helogale parvula
AAATTAACAGGTTAAGTACCAACTAGTTAATCACCTAATTTCACAGCTATCTGAAGTGGCAATCGTTATTTAGCAGCTTATCTATGATACATTCAAGATACATGATACAATTTATTACTTGCCTATAAGCTAAAACACAGCCTGCTTAATACCTTTCCTTAAATTCCACCTCTATACTACAGTATACTTGAGGTCCATGTAGAAAAGTAGCTACCTTTTATATAGGAAATGGATGATTAAGTCTTTGGTGCTGTAAAAGCAACTTCATTTAAACATAACCACCCCCACCCCCATAAAAAGAAGAGGAAGAAAAAAAAAAGTAAAGAAAATAATAAGGGAAAAACCCAAGACACACCCCCTGGGCGGAGGGGGAAACAGCATGTAATTCCTGTCCTTGACAGAATGTATTAAATAAGCAAACACCACCAACAAGCAAAACAAGTACTACAATGTAAAAATATTAAAAAAACGAAAACCCTCTCACATGCATAAATGAAAGATTGTACACAAAGAACTCACATCTTTTCAAGCTTCAATAGTAAATATTTTGCTACTATGCATTAAATACTGCACGGTTTACCCAAGCTAAGATGAAACCACATCATGAATCAATAAGCATTTTGCATTTTATTTCCTATCTATTCAAAGTCATGCCTACTGCACCTCTAACCATTTCATTAAGTCCAATTATACAGCAAACACTCCCAAAATAAACTTAGATTGTATTGCAGTTTCACTTAACAGTATATAGAATGCTTTGTTGTGACAGGTATCAATTATCCATTAGATACTGAATCAATTTTTCTTAAGCACTACTAACTGCTTGCTTTTCTTGAAGCTAGATCATTCTGAAAATTTCCTGTTAGACCTATGAGTGCAAACATATGGTTTCTGTCCTTCTCTGCCTGACTTATTTCACTTAGCATGACACTCTCAAAGTAAGTAATAAAAGATCTTATTTGCCTTTGGGATCCTTCAGCAAAACCTAACTTTTTAACCTCAGAGAAGTTTTAACTAAGCAATCAAAGACCTGATAAAGATAAGACCTAAAGCTTTGGCCTTCTTGACAAAAGAGAAACCCTTCATTTACATAATCTTATCAAGAGTAGACCAAAGGTCTGGGGGAAAAATACTTGTCTTTTGAACGGAGAGAAAAGCAGAATTTTAACCCTATACCAGTATACCTTTAAAATTTTATTTATCTCAACCTCACACATAAAATTCCTTTTCAATGATTTTCTTTCACGAACCTTCTACAACTTTCCTTTCCCTGACGCTTTGTCCCAAAGCCATTTCTTTCCAAACAACCAATCTCATTTAGGACAAAATTACTTTCTGTTACCCTCAAAAAATGCATTTTCATTTCTTATATCTTTCTTACATATCCTAAATTTCCTGCCTATAGGGTTGCTTTTCTTATTCTCCCATCAGTCTGAATCTCTAGTCTCCAATTGAGGACTTAGTAACCAACTGAAAGGTATTTATACCAGAACTTTTCTTAGATGGTGAATTTATGAACCAATTAAGTACAAAGCAGGTTTTTAACAGTTTTAAATATCCCAGTTGTTTTGCCACAAGACAAAAGCCCAAGCATCTACGGACCTCATCCTATACCAATATATCAATCACTAGTTGTGGCTTGTGCTTTAGTTTTTTCTTGTTAGACGGCCAATGAATTCAGTTTCAATTCATCATCAAGTAAAACCTTAATGTTTTAGGTTACCAAGAACCTTTAAAACTATTTTAACAATTACTCATGAAAACTATAGAACAGACCAAATTAGCCATCCTTTTAACATACACTTGTTAAAAATTGGAGCAGAGATCATAGGAACCTATTTGACTTTTGGCAGATTCAGATAGAACATAATTTTCTGTTTTTATCTCAAACCAACAAACTTAAACACTGAATAAGTTTCTCTTGAGCCCAGGTAAGACACTTTGTTCCCCATAGTTGATTTTGACCTCGAAATTTGGTTCAAAAATCTGATTCCTCCCGTAGACTTTCCACAGACAAGACTAAAAACAATGACAATAACAACTGGACAAACAAGTACAGAAGTGGCCACAAAACAGTTGTTTACAGATTTACTAAAGGGCCGACCTAAGTCTCGGTGTGGCCCTGGGGTGGGAAGTCGGGTGTCCAGGTTTCCACTTAATACCCCAGACAAAAGCACATGTGCATTCAAAATTTAGATGACAAACTAGCTTACCTCCGGAGGTTCTAACAGGCGACTCTCACAGATTACTGGCGCCATTTTCAGGGTGGGAGAAAAGACAAGAGTGTCTCCCCAGCTCCCAAAACCTAGATGTCCCTGGGAGTGCCTTTTGCTCCTAGCCCCTGAGGCTGAGAAGAGACAATGAGGCATATCACACCCAAGTAGGTGCAGAAACAAAGAGTGGGAGGGAAAGCCAGAAATGTTACTGAAGAACTCCAATACTTTTGATTTATCGGGCGGCAGTAATTTTCTTGGCCGCTAGAATCCAGCCGGCGATTAGGCCGAGCGTGTCGGGGTCCCAGGGGTTCTGGGGAGGAGGACTTCCCGGCCAATGCACCAGATGTAATGCCCAAGATTTTAATATCACCCCAAAACCAGAAACCGCCAGGGAGACCGAGTCACGCATGTAAAAGCAAAGGGCATTTATTATGGTTTAGGCTCGCCGGGCCTAAGTTCGGTCTCACAGCCTTCACCAACGCAGTGGATCCGTGCTGAGAGCCAGATCGTACATTCTAAGGACAGGGGAGGGGATGAGGTGCTCCCAGCTACCTGGGTCTACCTCATGAATCAACTGGTAGTCACATCCTCTCAATGACTTCGTCCAACACCCACATAGAAAATATAACTAGGTTGCAGAATAAAATACAGATGTTTAATGGTGCTCAGGTGAAGAGATGATGACAACAAAACATTAAATGAGAAATATGGACATTACAGTCAAAGCTAGCATGAATAGAAGATACCTGAGGGATGCATGACACCCACTTTACTTTATTGCCTCAATGCTAAGACTTTTTTCCACACTGTAGTCCCAAAATTAGACGCACCCTGGGAACAATCTGCAATTACCTATATCACCCTGAATTGGCATGATCAATTCCCCAGGAACCAGAGAATTGAGGACCTTCAATAGAAACTTTGGGGCCTGCATTAGAAAGGGAGATTTCAATATCATAGTCAGGGAATCAAACTGTAGGAAGCACAATATAGAAGAGACCACAATATAATGTAAAGGCAAGATGTAGAAGGGCAGCCCAAATAATTAATCTCTAGAACTATCTAAAATATATTCTAACAAACATTAATGTCTTAAAGTTGTGGTAATAGATTAAGGCATACATGCAAAAAGATATACATACATTTATTAATTATTTTTTAAAGAGAAAAGGAGGAATTGTGATTTTAAAAATAAAATATCAGAATTTAAAACAAAATCATCTACTATTATATAAAGCTCATTATGTTAAAATATGATAGAATAAATAATTAAGAAACAAAATATTTGTATTTGTATGTGTCAGTATTTGATATTCCCTTAATAAATCCAATTTCGAAGCAAATTGACATAGAATTAAATATTCTTTGGAAACTGGAATCCATAGGGAAAACATAGTAGGTGGTCAATATAAAACATCACTAATTTGGTAATAAATATGTGGAGGATTTTTAATAAGAAAATATGTTATGTTCAAATATTTTATTATTTGAATAATTGGAGCAATGCATCCTATGCTTGAATGAGAGAAATTAAGCATTCTTGTGAAATCAATGCTTTTCTAATTAACTTGCAAGCATAAAGCATTTAGAGTCAAAGACCCAACAATATATATATATATATATATATATATATATATATGTACATTTTTTTTAATGTAACAGATTGGTGCACTTATTCATTGCTATTGTCCTTGCTTATAGAAGTCAATTTTATGGTACTTACTAAGAAACGGAAAGATTCTAATGTTTTTTAGCTTTATTGAGGTATGACTGACAAATAAAAATTATACATATTTAAGGTGCACAAAGTGATGTTTTCATATGTAAATAAGTTATATATGATTATCACAGTCCAATTAATTCATATGCCCATCATCCCACAGTTAGGTTTTTGGATGTGTGTGATGAGAACTCATGAGATCTGCTCAGCAAATTTTGTGTTTTTGACGTAACAATTTCAGTCTCAAAATTTTGACCCTTCAGAAACATTATAAAAATGTAATAAATTACAGATTATTAACAAAATGACTCATTAGACATATTTAATATGATAAATATAAAATTGCTCCTGGAAATGTGAATATTTGTGATATATTTATGACTAAAATAGGAATGCAAATTATTTATACATTTTATATATATGATAATTACAAATTTGGGAAAAGCTAAATACATGTAGAACATAATATCTTCTTGTGAAAATAACTGAAAATAATGGTAGTCTTTCTTCTATATATTTTTGTTATTCTCTTCTCTTCTTTATTCCTATGATATGCTTATGGAAATTGGTTAAACCTATGAAAATGAAGAATCCAGCAGATAAATATATGTACATACATATGATATCTTTTTGACTATATTTTGATTAGGTATAAAAAGGAAGATTTAAAATTGCATACTTCTTAAATTTAGGCATCAAAAATTTGTGTAAGAATTAGCTAAGTTTTCAAATAATAAAAGATAATTTTAAAATCTATTTGAGATCTGTATGACAGATTTGTTTAGGTTCTTGTTTGCAGTCATCTGTGTAAACTAAGTTGCTGCTGATCATTAACAGTTAGAAAGAGCCATATAGATAAATATTTGATGATTAACCACTTGAATTTAATAATGCTAATGGCTTGGTAAATTTTTAAGTAAAAATAGTGAAATTTAGAAGTATACAATTACCATGAAACCATATTTCATTAATTGTAAATTAGATATTTGTGTGAATAAAGGAAGTACATGTCAGTATTTAAGATGATAAATGGCTAGATACACTGAACGTAGTTATTTTCTCTCAAATTTTCTCAAATTTAACAAGATTGATTTAATCATGTCTAGGCAGCTACTTTACAAGTAATGAAACTGAATAAACACCCACAAATAAGCAAGTTTTTATACCATCTCCAGGAAGGAATTAAAGAATGGGTGCTCTGTGTAGAAGCAGACTACTGACCTTTTTTTACACTAAATTTCTTCCAAACATTGATTTTGTGGAGCCCATAAAGACAATGTAAAATAAAGAAAGAACTTTTCAGAATAAACAGGTAGGCGGAAAATTATATGGAAACAGAAAATACTGTTACTTGGGGTAAAACAGCATTTTATTTTTATTTATTTATTTGAGAGAGAGCACGAGCACAATTACATGTGTATGCAATGCATGCAAGTGAGTAGGGGAAGGGCAGAGGGAGATGGAGAGAGAGATCCTAAGCAGCCTCCACGTTCAACATGGAGGCCAACATGGGGCTTCGATTCCATGACTCTAGATCCATGACCTGAGCCAAAATAAAAGTTGGATGTGTAACCAACTGAGCCGCTCAGACACCCCAAAACTGAGCATTTTAACCTAAACTATACACAGCAGTTATATATACCAAAAAGGTTCTGCAGGTAATCATTTATTCCACTTCACTTTGACAAGACAGATACTGAAGAATGTTAGAAACCTAGTACGCAATTGTAGAAATGCTTGACCCCTGAGAACGTGGTATTTAATTACAAGATTTAAGTGCATAAATGACTCACATGTTTCTGAAAGTCCATACTTGGTAGATACATCTTTGAATTTCTCTATAAATTAGAAAATAACTCCCCAAATAATGTATTTCATCATTTAGAGACTCTTCCCCAACACACATGACACAAAATTATCACCTTTAAAAGACTGAGTAGAGGTGATCTTCAGCTTTAAGAGAGCTAAATGTAATACTATTAGACAAATAAGAAAAGACTGAGTGCAATATAGACTCAGGCTTAAGATTAACGGCTAGGACCCAACATGGGAGTGGCCAGGGTGCACACGAGCTGCCTTCCTGGGCCAGCACAACTGTGGAGGGAATGTGAAGCCACCCCTGCACCCTCCTGAGCACCTTTTAGCCAGAAGGCCAAATCCAAGAACACCCTAAAGAGAAGCCATTAGAAAAGACCTCAAATACTGAATTCACATCCATTTGCTGGCCATTCACACAAAATCAGGTATGTTCCTACATTTGCATTTTATATTTGTCAAAAGATCAGAAATAAATGAATAAAACCAATGAATCACTGAAGTAGTAAATAGTAAAGAAAAAAGTTTATTGTGCACAATGAAGAAGAAAGTTTGCAAACCCATACCACTCAAAAGAAAACAGAATGAGTCTCCAGGTATATTGTTTAATGTAGCTTATCTCATGAGAAGGCAGTGACTGTTTATTCCATACAGGGATTGGTTATATTTTTGTAAATTTTTTCTTTTAAGTTTATTTTGAGAGAGGGAAAGAGAAAGAATCCCAAGCAGCCTCCACGGCTTGATCTCATAAATTGTGAGCCAAGATGAAAAAAGAGTCTGAGGCTTAACCAACTGAGCCACCCAGGTGCCCCTAGAATTTTCTTAAATGATAGAGAATTAGTTATTTGTTACCTCATATCAATCTAGGAAGACTGTTTTTAAGTTTTACTGATGATATTCAGAGGCATAAGCCAGAAATGACTCAGATTGAATCAATCCGGCAAAATAAACTACATAAAGCTTTGTATGACTTAATTGGTTTTGTCTGCTTATGGAATTGTCAAAGCTGGTCTCCATTTATTTTTGATTTTAACATATTGAAGGCACCAAGTGACAAACATGTGAAGCTCATAGAATTAAAAGAGTGGGAAACATACAGTTAGGGCCTGTTGTTTCTTCTGAACAGTGCAGGAAATCAGCAAAGCAGGAATTTGTTTTCCACCATTGTGTACCTAAGAATTTGAATTAGGATAAAACATAACTGAACCAACAATAAAGACTACATCAACTAAAAAACAAAGTACAAGCGTAAATGGCTAGTAATTATGGGAAGATAATGCTAATTTCTATTTGTTAATTTTATTTTTATTCAAATTTATTAAATTGATTTGGATTTTATTATTTTTCCTATATACATATTCTCCCCTTTCCTTTACAAAGGTAGCTTACATATATCACTGACCAAAAGGACTATCAATTCTGATAGAAGCTATAAAAAATAAGTGATGACTATACAGATTCCAAATTTGTAAATGAATATAGCAAATTTGGTCATATTAAGAAATAATTGTTTGACTTATTTCTGGCCACCACATTTCATTACCACTTAAACTTTGAACTAATCTGCAGATGATTTTCTTATTGTGTGCATTATATAAATGACACCCGAAGGTTAGCGTAACAGCTGCTATGGAGCCTACATTGGAGAGAAATGGTTGTAATCACTTGACCAGCTGGATATGAATAAAAGAACAATCTGGATAATCTTGGTTATGTAAAATCCAAAAGCACTGATAAATCCCATTAGATTCTAGTCCTAAACTACACTAAGTCAAAATGTAAAATAAAATAGAGAAGTAAGACAAATGTTTGGATCACACAAGAAGACCTTAATAGGTGAAAATAATAAAGTTTTACTTCAGATTTATAGTTTACCTAAGTGTTTTTTAACTAAATTATTTCATTATTATGACACTTTACCATATCTACATCAGCAAGATAATAAAGGAAACAGAAAATATAATTTCTTATAGTTAAATGAAGTTTTATTTTAATTAGCTTTTTAAATTAATTATCTTATGTTAATAATGAGGAGATCTTTTAAGGAGAATATGTATTATTTGATAAAAACAATGGAAATGCCCATATTTTAGGAGCACAAATCTTACTCTGCTGATGACATGTAATCTCATTCATTGCTTACAATAAGCATTATTACAAAAATATTAAATATATATGGAAATATATATAGCAAAGCCACAAATACTTGACCCTTATAGGCTTATTATACAAAAGTGATGATATGGAATGCAAATAAGTCATAAACTTTTGTGAATGAGCTTATACTTTTAGGGAAGAGCAATGGGATAAAACAAAATTTCATAAATAATTTAGAGTATACTATTTATCTTTTTCATGTTTATTTATTTATTTTGAGAGTGGGAGAAGAGAGGGAAGGGCAAAGAGAGGGAGAGAGAGAATCCCAAGCAGGCTTTCCACTGTCAGAGCAGAGCCCAACACAGGATTAGAACTCACAAGCCATGATATCATGACATGAGCCAAAATCAAGAGTCAGATGCTTAACCGACTGAGCCACCCAGGCACCCTTAGAGTATACTATTTCAAAATTATTAATGTATGTATCACATTTATCCCTTGGAACTCCTATTTTCTATCTAGTTATAGAATTCACTGTAATTTGTTTTCTGTATGCTATCATTCTCTCCCTCTGCAATGGTTATTGTTCATAGTTCACAAATAGGCTCAAATCTTTCCATTATTAAAAAAATATTCCTGGGGTGCCTGGGTGGCTCAGTCGGTTAAGCATCTGACTTCTGCTCAGGTCATGAACTCGGTTCGTGGGTTCGAGCCCCGTGTTGGGCTCTGTGCTGACAGCTAGCTCAGAGCCTGGAGCCTGTCTTCAAATTCTGTGTCTCCCTCCCTCACTGACCCTCTGCTGCTCGCGCTGTCTCTCTCTCTCTCTCAAAAATAAATAAAAACATTTAAAAATTTTTTTAAAAATCCCTTGGTATTCCTTTTATCTACTTGGATTACTACCTATATTTTACAAATTTCTTTAAAAAGCATTTCCCTATTTAAAAAAGGAAAAGAATATTAGCTTGACTTTTTCCATAAGTCATTTCATGTATCTTTGCAACTTGAAATTGATTGTATTCATTAAGAAAGACTCTTCTCAATGATTTCACAGTACTTCACAATTTTATTGACTCCTCTGATGCTTTTATCAAGGCATAGCTTTCCTTTTCTTTGAAAATATCATGGCTTCTAAATGTAACCTCATATGAATGACTTTTATACTTGTCAGTATCATGTCAGATGCAAGCGATCACAGCACCAATTCTAATGAGCTTAAATACTGAAGAAAACAATGAGCTCCTATAACTGAAAGGAACCTTTTACGAATTCAGCCATGGTTGATTTTAGATGGTTAAATGTTTCAATCAAAGTTCTATTTGCCTTCTTCTGTAGGCTCTGCTTTATATTTCATTTTCATAAAGTGTTTACCAATGCATTAAAAAATAAGATGACCAGTACCCCCGAATTTACATCATATGACTTTGAAATCCTGGTGAAAGAGCATACTGCTTTTCTAATGTATCCAGTAAAAGCCTTTTTCTAAATATATTGGATCAGTAGGAGTGGCTTGGGTTATGTGTTTATCCTGTAGCAGCCGTAGGGTGGCAAAGGTTTAAGTAGAATGCTGTATACGATTGGTTGGCTCTTGGCCACATATCCACTCAAAGACTAGTAGGTGCCTTCTGAACAACATGGAAAAACTGTGGGGAAAAAAGATCTCTAAAAGCCTAAGTGTATATACAAAGACTCTCTTTCCCTTGAGGAAAGTTATGTCTACCCAGATACCCTGCCAGCATCTTAAATTGGTATGTCTAGAGCAAATCTTGTCATTATTTTCTCCAAAGGGCTCCTTTACAGTCATTCCACATTTCTGTTAATGCGTGTGGTACTGAAGAAGTTATCACAGCACCTGCTCCTTCTACTGGATTCCTCTACTTTGCTCAATTCTGAATCCTGGACATAAAATTTGTTCTCAAGTCTCCCCTTGCCCACAGTCAACCCATGTCTAACTCCTGCTAGACCTGCTTCCGGGAATCTGACATTTGCGTATTTTGTCACGACCTATGGAATTTCTGATTACATAACAAGAAAAGGAACATAATTCTATCTCTGCCTCCTTACTTGAATCTTCCAACATTCAGTTCACCTAACTTCATCCAGAGGTATCTTTTTAAACATAAATTTAACCATGTTGCTTCCCTGCTTGAAACTTGTGAAGAGTTCCTATCACCCTTTCTCCTTACTATGTTTTCTTAAAAGTATTTGAATTATCTGGTTTTAATTACAGCACTCTCTCATAATTGACCTGGCAGTCCACTCTCCGGTCATGCTTAGTCTTTTATTCTCAAGTATGCAGTGCAGTCTATTATTTCTAAGATCTCTGGGTTTCTCACATCCTAATTGCATGTGCTTCATCTTGTTTCCTAAACATATTATGCCTCCTCTATCATCATAATAAAAGTCACTGTTTGAGTATGATCCTTGAAGTCTTACTCTAGGTTTCAAACCCAATCCCAACAATTTACAACTTATTTAACCCGGTTGCAATTTCAAAAACTACTTCAGGGAACTTTTTTCTCATTTAAAAAATTGTGTATGATTAGTTCTTCCTTAAATATTTGGTAGAATTTAAATATTTGGTAGAGTCATCTTTACCTGTAAAATTATTTGTGGGAAAGTTTTATTTATAAATAAAATACCTTTAACCATTAAAAAATGTGTATTCAGAAGTTTTAGAGGGTTTTTCTTTTTAGGATTATATGAAATAATGTGTATAAGGTGCTTAGGTCGGTGACTGCCACATAGTAAACAATCAGAAAGTACTCGGTACTGCCCCTTCGTGAGTTCTTTGAAAATGGGATCGATGTCTGTGGCTGTTATCCCAACACTTAGCATGGGCTTGAAATAGAATAAGATGTCAAATCAATTCTCATTATATAAATATTAATGCCACTCCTTAATGTCATTGCTGTCAGACTCAGCGATTTATTTATTTATTTATTTTCTTTTCTGTTTCTTGCCGTCCACATAATCCACTAATTCCTAGTAAGTCTCCCATATGCAATCACTTGAATTTCTTCCAGTATCCTCATTTTCTTATCACTGCTAACCCAAGTCAGGTCAGCATTGACTCTTATATGTTTTATTGTCCCTAGGATTCCACATAGCAGTTTGTCATACTTCTGATTTATTTAATAAAACAAAACAGAAAGCTAGATCTACCTTCAAGAGCAAACGGTATTATTATGCAATTTATCAACCTAAAATCTTCAATGGATAAATCCCAAATAATTTATTATTTATTTAATACTATCCATAATCTAGCTTTGTTTTATTTCTCAAATACTATCTTGTATTTCTTTGAGTACTACCCCCTGTTTCAGACTCTTCCTTATACAGGGCTTAAAATTACCAGTCCTTTCTATTTCTTGTTTTCTGTCCATACTACTTTCTCAGATGGAAACGCTTCTTTCTTTTTCTTCCCATTATTCAAAACCTATCCATCTGATTAAGACATGTATAAAATCTGCACATTCCATAAAGCCTTTTATTTTATCAACTTTGTCCTCAAAATTTACACAATTTATTTCTATGATAAGACACATAAAGTTTATCTTGAATTTTACGTGTATGGGTGTGTGATTTATCTTTCTGACTTGAAAACTCATTCATACTCACATAGCCTCATTTTCTTCATCTGTGTGTCTCTTTATAGAAACTCTCCAATGCATAGCTCATAATAGTATTTGCTGAGTAAATATTCAAATTGTTATTTATAAATGTTATTCCTTTAATAATAAGAGAAATTATAAGGTATGGCCCTGCTGCTTAGTCTATGAAAGTACATTTTTTTCACCATCATGATCTATTACATTTAGTTTAAAAATATTAGACAATCTATTGTTGGTTTTTATTGTTTCTAAAAGTCAACACCTATGTAGACCACCAAAAATGTAAATATTTTAATGCATTCCATAGTCTATTTTACATATAAATATTACATAAACACATATTACCTATGTCTACATGTTTCACATATTAATATGTATTATATATTTTGTGTCTTTGGTTAAGGCACAAAGCTGTTATTCATAAAATGTAATGTTAAATCCTTGCCAAATTATTAGTTATAGCACATCAGAAAATTATTTTACCTCAAAGATTTAGTTTTCTTTTACCTAATATAGGTATGATTCCATCCATACTATCTATATCTCAATATTTTTTATAAAAGTTAAATGAAATTTAGAAGATCCACATATGATTTTGCAGTAAAATCAACAGTGTTGAAAGTGACCAATTTTAAGGCATTATAAAGATATGTGATTTATTAAATTAATTATTTGAACAGTTTTTTAACACTGTATTATTACTTTGCACTGAATCCAAGTATTGGCTGAATCCATTTTACAGTAAGTATGCCTGGGATGATTTTACCTTAAGCTGTATTTAACAAAATCATTAGTGTATGAAATACACATAAATGTCAAAAAATATTTAAATTCCTTTCTAATTTTTATACCGGCAAATTTTATCATAAGAAGATGGAAAAGTGCTTACATAACACTGAATGATTACTTTAAGCAAATCAAGTACATGGTCAGATTCAACTTTCACGCCATACTAATTGCTGTTAACTTTTGGCAAAGAAAATTAGTGGTTCATTATGGCCTAAATGCCATTATTTCAAAACTAAGAGTTTCCTGTAATTTTGCATACATTGTTTTTGCGAAATATATTGAAGGCCCTTAAAGGCTGGAATATGCCACATATGATCATAAAAGAAATGAGAATGTAATAACCTCTCATGACAAGAAAAGTTCATTAAGCCTACAGTTTCACATTACCTTTTTATTCAGTTTTTAAAATGTCTTCTATTGCTTTGGTTTTTTAATATGCAGCTTTATTCTTTATTCATTGCCAGGCCATTCCTTTCTTTTGTTTAGTTTTTTTTTTTTCTCTCTTGACCCATTGTGTTAAACAATTCTTGCAGAAGATAATTTGTCATCACTGCCATAATGAATCCAATTTTCCTTAACCCAGACCTGGCCATGGCTTGCTATCTTGCAAAGGAAACTACCTGAAAGGCTAATAAGGGGCGCTGTATGAGAAGTGTGACTGGGTTATTACAGCTTTAATTAGATCAGTCAAAATTCTTGGTGAATACTGTTCAGAAAAGTATTCTTTAGTAGAGGAAATTGTATTCCTAAAAAAAATCCATTATTCAAATATACAGTCCCATTACTGCTAAATATAAAAGTGTAGAAGTTTAAAGTATGCAACCAATTGAGTTGGACTTTTTCTATCATATTTTTTAATTGCCAAGGCCAAGTATGCTGCCTCTTTTCTGAGTGATCCATTTCTAATATGTGATTATATTTGTAGAATCACCTTTTTTTAACTTATAATATATGATTATGAAAGATAAAAACAGATTGGACACTCCTATTATTGAAAACCACTATGAAATTCTGGTATAGGATTTTATAATTTAATGATCATTTTCATATTAGTTATTTTAGAAGATCCTTCTAACAGAACTTAAAGTGATTTAAAAATAATATCTATTCTCAATCCTGGTATAGAAAATAATATAAAATGACTGGAACCAAACTATGGAGAGTCAAACAACAATCTGGTTCATAGATGTTTACCTAAAGTTTACTTTAAAAAAGGCAGAAGCACTTGGAGTTATATCTGTGTTTAGTTTTGACATACCCATGTTTCTTAAAAAGAGAAAAAAAGTTATTTTAGGATCTCTGATTCCAACACCCAGGCATTTGTAATAATACTGTCTTAATCTTCTCATAACTCATTTACTATGCAAGTTTCTTTTAATAACAAATGCCATTTTTAATAAGACATGTATTCTTAATTTCCTTAGGTCTCTTTTATGTTATACTTATTATGCAATGGCTTTTTTTGCTAATATTTCACTTTTAGTTCATTCTTTGTGATTTTTTGGTACTTTTTCAATAATTACAAAGTTTTTGTTCCTATAAATAGAACCTACATAATCTTCAATCATTATAGATGACATCAACTATTTTATATTATAACTAATGATATGGTTCACTTAGTTTTTCTCTTTTTCCTCTCCATTGTGAAGTACAGAGAATGTACAGGACCAAAGAAAAATATGCAGAGCTTCAGTGGTGTGTGTAATAATATTGAGTGGAAAGTAGGTTGAGTTAGAGTCCCAGAAGGAGAAGCAAGTCAGAATAGAGCATTAAACTATTCAATTAAAAATTAACCAAACCTATCTAAATGTCATGAAAAATTGTAATTCAGAAATGTAGGAAGGTCAATGAACCCCAAAAGAGATAAACACAAAATAAATATTATGGTCAAGTTGTTGAAAACAAATACAAAGAAAAATTATCAAGCATGTGTTGAAGGTACATACTACATGTTGTGGGCCAGAATACAAATAACAGATTTCTCACCAAAACCAATGAAAGCCTATCAAGTGGTAAAAGAATATAATGAAGACAATAAGAAGGAGGAAGATAAAGAAGAGGAAAAGTTTGTTATTCTGGAATAGTATAGCTACCAAAAAAGATCTCTCAAAAATGCAAGAAAAATAAAGACATTTTCAGATATAAAAAATTGAGAAAATTCACAAATAGGAGGTCTGCAATTCAAAAATGTTAAAGGAAATCCTTTAGGATTAAATATCATGTTGTAAGATTAAAACTTGAATTTACCAAAAAAAAAAGCATACAATATGTCAAATATATGGGAATATATAAGAAGGTTTTTTTATTTCTTTATTTATTTAAAATAGAATTATATTAAAGAGCAGACAATTTTATAAAAATCAAAATTAAAAAGGGTAGCATTTATGATCATTAAAAAAACTACTTTTTTATGCACTGAACAAAATATGTATGAGACTTATATGCCAATGAAAGAAAGAAAGAATATTGAAATATATGTTGTTTGTGGAATGTAAGATTCAGTATAGTAAAGATATCAAATCTCTCCAAATGATGTATAGGTTTAATATTTTTTTATAAAAAGGTTAAGTGTTTTTCCACCAAAGTTTATTATGACATCTGCGGAAATTCAGAGGAGCAAAAAGAGCTAAATAATTTGGGGGGAAATGTACTAAAATGGGAGAAATCACTTCATCTGAGTAACAAGACTTAATACGTTTACTAAATAGCTACAGCAATCAACGGAGTATGGTGTTACTGGAAAGGTAAACACACAGATCAATGGGATAGACTAGGGAACCCATAAAGAGACAACATAGCTCACTTTTGACAAAGATGCAACAGCAATTCAACAAGAGGCTTTCAACAAATGATGCTTAAAATAGGCACCAAAATAAAATAAGGAAAGGTGATAACTTGGACATTGTAAAAATTAAAAACTTCACAAAGGACTCTGTGAAAAGGATACAAAACAAGCTGCATAATGGAACAATTTACTACAACCTAACAGACTTTTATCTATATCACAAAAAGAATTCCCAAAACTTAATAGTAAATGACAAACTATCTAGTTAGAAAATGAGAAAATACATGAACAAACATTTTACCAAGGCTGTATTGATGGCAAATAAGCACTTTAAAAGATATTCAATGTAATTAGCCATAAGGAAAATGATAATGAGATAACAATAAAATGTCACCACAATGATCATGAATGAATGAATGAATTGATTGATAAATAAGTAGTGATGACATAAGATGCTGGTGAGAGTGCAGAGAAACCAGACTACTTGTATATAATTGGTGGGGAAGTAAAATGTTAGTCACTGTGGAAAAAAGCAGGAAAGTTGCTCACAAAACTAAATATGTGCTTACAAATTATACATTTATCTTGAAATGAAAACATATTTTCATACAAAAACCTGTACATGGATATTGTTTATTCATAATATGAGAAAAACTAAAACCAATACAAATATCCTTCAATGGGATAAATACTAAATAACGGCACAACCTATTATAGAATACTATTCAGCGTTAAGAAGGGACACAATCTTGATATTTGTGACAACTTGGATGGGTCTCAAGGGTATTGTAGTGAGTGGACATGTTGATCTAAAAAACTCCTATACCGTACATGTCCACTTATATAAAATGCATGAAATGACAAAAGTATCGAAATGGAGAACAGATTATAGATAGACAGGTATTATGAAGATAGGGAAGGAGTATTAGTATTAGTATTGAAGTATTAGAGAAGTAGCATTAGGGATCTTTACAATGTAATTGTTTTATGTCTTGACTATAGTGGTAGTCATGTGACTCAACACATGCACAGCATATAAACAAAATCCAGTGCGTGAAAACAAGTGAAATTATAAAATGTTCAATGGATTTTATTAATGTGACTTTCCTATTTGTGATATCATTATGCAAAATATAGTCTCTGGGGAAACTAGATGAACTGTATATGTTCTTTATTATTTCTTACAACCCTGTGTGAATCTAAAATTATCTCAATGATCTGAGAAGTATTTACGTGGAGAAAATGCTCTAAAGGCTAAAACTGTCACAAGATAGAAAAGCAAGACCCAGCCAAATACTCTTAAAAAAGAATAAACTTTAAATAAATTGGTGCCGAGAGAAAAATATTCAGTTTGCTAACATGTAAAAAAATATATACAACAGTAATCACCAAACAGTGGCTTAAAGACTAGATATGAAGAGCAATATTGCATGATGATGTGGGTGTCAATTCACTGTGAACCTATTTAAAGACATACACATTAGATGAAATCAACACTTAACAGAAATAAAAGAAAAAATAAGACCAATCCAAATTATAGTTGGTAAACTTTAACAGCCAACCTCATTGTCATATAATTTATATACAATAAGTGTTCATATTTTGTGTATACATTTTAATTACTTTCACAAATGAAGGTTGTTTTGTTACTGTTACTCCAATCAAACTATAACATTCCATTAACCTGAGAAAATTTCCTCATGCCACTTTGTTGTCCATCCCTACACATCAGCTCAGAAAACAACTAATATTTTATATTTTATTGTAGATTAGTAGTGCTCTAAAAGAGATTATAAATGGGATCATCTAGTATTTTGGGGGCTTTTATAGTTTAGTATATTACTTTTGAGATCCATTCTTTGTATTGATGAGTACTATTCCCCAGTATAAATATAATACAATGTGTTTATTCTTTCACCTGATAAATAAAACTCTGATTGTTTGCAAATTATTTAGAATAGCAAAACCATATTTAAAAAAAAAGAACAGAGTTGCAGATTTGACCTATTTTAAACACTTGGTAGAAAATTATACTCATTAGGAAAGTGTATATGGATTTTTAATGAAATAGATCAGCAAGGAGGCTCCTGGTTGAGTGTCTGACTTCAGCTCAGGTCATGATCTCATGGTTCGTGGGCTCAAGCCCCACACTGGGCACTGTGCTGACAGCTCAGAGCCTGGAGCCTGCTTCAGATTCTGTGTCTTCCTCTCTCTCTGTCCCTCCTTCACTTATGCTGTCTATCAAAAATAAATAAATGCTAAAAAAAATTTTAAAGAAATGGATCAATTTATTATACACAAATCTAAAAAAAAAATAAAGCTCCTAAAAGAAAACAAAGGAGTATATCTTGTAACATTGACATAAGATTTCATAGAACAATTGAAACACTAACCTCAAGAGAAAAATTAATAAATTAAGCATCATAAAAATTAGTAACTTCTGCTCACTTAAAAATACTTATTAAGAAAAAAATACATGTAAACCAAAGACTAACAGAAAATATTTATAATACATATTTCTGACAAAAAGCTTGTATCTCTATATACACTAACTCTTACAACTCAATACAAAAACATATTGAGCAATTTAATTGAAAAATTAAGGATACATGTACTTGGATACCAACCCTTTATCTGATATGTCACTTACGAATATATTCTCCCATTCCATTGGTGGCCTCTTAGTTTTGCTGATTATTTCTTCACTGTGCAGAAGCTTTTTATTTTTATGAAGTCCCAATAGTTCATTTTTTATTTTGTTTCCCACGCCTCCAGAGACATGTTGCGTAAGAAGTTACTGAGGCTGAAGTCAGAGAAGTTTTTGACTGTGTTCTCCTCTAGGATTTTTATGACTTCCTGTCATACGTTTAGGTCTTTCATCCATTTTGAGTTTAGTTTTATGTATGGTATATGAAAGTGGTCCAGATTCATTTTTCTGCATGTCACTGTCCAGTTTTCCCAGCACCATTTACTGAAGAGACTGTATTTTTTCCATTGGATATTCTTCCCTGCTTTGTCAAAGGTCAGTTGGCCATACATTTGTGGGTCCATTTCTGGGTTTTCTATTCTGTTCAATTAATCTGAGTGTCTGTTTTTGTGCTGGTAACATACTGTCTGGTACCATACAGCTTTGCAATACAGCTTGAAGTCTGGGATTGTGATGCCTCTAGCTTTGGTTTTCTTTTTCAAGATTGCTTTGGCCATTTGAGTTTTTTTCTGTTTCTAGACAATTTTTAGGATTGTGTGTTTTAGCTCGGTGAAGAATGCTGGTGTTCTTTTGACAGGGATTGCAAGGATATATGTACTTGAAAAGACACTTCACCAAAAGGATGTGTGCAAGACCAGTTAGCACACAACATAATGTTCAACATTAGTTATCTAGAAAATGCAAAGTAAAAATACGATTTACCACCTTGCATGCCCTGGAATAATTTAAATTTAAAATATCAAAACCATCTAATTTTGACAAGGATGTGGATCCACGTGAACTCTGCTATATTTCTTTATTTTATTTGAGAGAGAGAGAGAGACAGACAGAGAGAGAGAGAAAGAGAGCAAGCCAGAGCTCAAAAAGGGGAGAGAGGCAGAAGGAGAGAGAGAATCATGAGCAGGCTCCATGCTGAGCATGGAGCTGGAGGCAGAGCACATTCTTACCACCACAATTTCATGACCTGATCTGAAATCAGGAGTTGTTGCTTAACTAACTAGGCCACCCAGGTGCCCCAACTCTGCTATATTTTTTTCTTTCTCTTTTTCTTTTTTTAAATTTATTTATTTTAAGTGAGAGAAATTGTGCATACATGCACTTGTGAGTGAGGGGATGGCAGAAAGAGAGGGAGAGACAGAACCCCAAGCAGGCTTGAAGCTGTTAGCAGAATCTGAAGTGGGGCTCAGTCCCACCAACCCTGAGATCATGACCTGAGCTGAAATCAAGAGTTGAACACTTAACCGCTTAACCAACTGAGCCACCCAGTCGCCCCTGCTATATTTCTGATAGAAACATAAAATGATAAACAGACACTCAGCTCTGGGAAACTGCATGGCAGTTTCTTATAAAAGTAGAAATTCATCTATGCTCTGGCCTAACAACTCTACTCCTAAATACTACTAAAGAGAAATAAAAATGTATCTACAAAAATTCTGTATAAGAATGTTCCATAGCAGTTTTTTTCATATCAACAGAAAACTGGAAATAATCCAAATGATTGTTAACAGGGAAGAGGTCCATATATTTTTATAACACTGAATACTACTGAATAGTAAAGAGGTTGATTGGGGCAGCAAAGTGGCTCAGTTGGTTAAGCGTCCAACTCTTGATTTTAGCTCTAGTCCTGATCTCACAGTACATGAGATCAAGCCCTCTGTCAGTCTCTGCACCTTAGGATTCTCTCTCTCTCTCTGTTCCTCCCCCACTCATGTGGATGCTTGCAGTCTCCTCTCTCTCAAAATAAAGTTTAAAAAATAATAATAAATTTAAAAAAATAAAAGAGAGCCATTGATCCATTTAATAATCTAGATGTACCTCAACAGCATGTTGAATTTTTAAAAGTTCAAAATAGCGCATACTTTATGATTCCATTTATATGAATTGTCCAATGGCAAAGACTAAACTTATTGAGTTAGTCATTGGAGGAGGGCTTCTGAAGTAGAATGAGAGGAATTTCTATAGTGATAGAAATTTCTAGATCTTGGTTATGGGAGGTTGATTGGGTTACCTGTGTTTCATGGGTGTATGCATTTCTCAAAATTTATAAAACTACACACTTAAGTGCTGCCCATCTAACTGTATTTAGTCATACTTTATTTATAAAAGAAAAAATAGAGAAAAAGGAAAAATGACCAGATGATAAAAATTATGCTACTGTATAAGAGAGTGAGAGAAGGCAATTTCACCAAAACAAGAATTAAATCCAGAATTAAAAGGGAAAGAAATATGTATATTCTTAGCATTAATTACTAAGAAAATACATATAAATTTATTTTCTTTTAGAACGAATATTAAATATATTAGTTGGTTTGTTTGCAAGGTCTAAGCTTTAGACATGATCACAGGAGAACAAATAAATATAACACAGGATTAGGGAGTCAGGATAGCATTATTAGATTTCTGTAATCTGGTATCTTAAGAAAATTTGTACCTTTAAAATTATATTGTACAATCACAGCCGACTTTAGTACCTACAGCATATTGATACTTGGCAGAATTAATTTTAAACTTAAATATACCACCTAATACACAGATTTTGAGCATTGTTTTAAATAAATACACATATTCTTATATTTTACTGAAAAGCATATGCATATTATATTTTTAATCTACCACTTCTTACTTTATTTTATAAATCAAAGCATATCATAACCATGGAGCTTCAGAAATCTATAATTTTCTTTCAAAGGCAAAATCAATTACTCCTAAAATTGGAAAGAGTGAAACAAAAGTGGAAATTTATTTCTATGCCTGGTTTTGCTTTTTAATTTTATGTATCTTTTTAGATAAGATCGCTCTAATTGGTAATGACTTTCTGCTTGTAAGCAGTGAGATACAATTTGTTTTTAATTTAGCAAATTTAAAAAACATGAACAAAATATTACTGTTGCCAAATGCAGAGTAAAATGAGCATTCATAGACAGTTTGCAGGTGATATAGAAATGTACAATGTGATTTGTAAGTGCACATATTTTTGAATTGGCAATTATACAAAGCAGAGAAAATTAGTTAGCAAGACCATGTATAGTATAATTTTAATTGAGTAACAATGCACTTTTTAAAGGAATTACTTAAGATACATGGCATGGCATCTTCAGATTGCCTTTGAATATACTTCAATTTGTTCAGGAAACATCATATAAATTTCCCTCTTTGTTTTTTACATATTTGTTTTGCACATTTGGATGTGCGGTTATCAATGGTCTTCATGGGTCCAAGAGCTTGTACAGGGAGGGAGGAGAATCTAATAGAAAATATTGGGATTTGATAAAGAATTCCATAGATTAATACATGTTGTACAGAACTCTTTCCAGGTGTCAGGAAGATCACTTTGCAAAGAAACCCAGCCCTTCAGGAAGAAAAAGACTGAGACTCCAAAGGGTCTGCTGATAAGGATAAACTCAGTGAGAGAGTCCAGCATGGTTCTGCCTAAGTTCTTCTCTTATAAAGTACTGAATATGCCCCTAAAACATAATCTAACAAGGAATATAGAATGAGTGTGAGGTGAAGACCAGATCATAACACAGGGTCCTACAGCATGCCCCACAAACTGGTATCATTGTGTACTGATGAGTGGTGAGAAGTTAGTTTTTGGAGTTTCTGTCTTCTTTCCTTCCTTCCTTCCTTCCTTCCTTCCTTCCTTCCTTCCTTCCTTCCTTCCTTCCTTCCTTTTTCTTTCTTTCTTCCTTCCTTCCTTCCTTTTTTATTTGAGAGAGAGAGAGAAAGAGAAAGCATGAACAGGAGGGGCAGAGAGATAGGGTGAGAGAATCCCAAGCAGACTCTATGTCATCAGTGTGGAACCCATGCAGGACTCAAATTCACAAACTGTGAGATCATGACCTGAGCTGAAACGAAGAGTTGTACGCTTAACTGATTGAGCCACTCAGGTATCCCAAGAAATTTTCATAATACTCTGGTTCATATAGACCCTAGTTTATTCTCAGGTGAATGTTTGGTCCTGGACTGAACCTTTTCTGAAGATTCTTATGAGCAGTATGTATGAAATCTTATGAGCAGTAAGATTTCCTGCAGTATTCAAGATGTGGTGCCCCAAAGAGAGAAATGTGGGATGAACTAATGAAGGACAACTGGGGGGAACATATTCAAATATATAAAATAATATGGTAATGTCTGCATGCAGCTATATTTGTATAGAAAAATCCAAAACAACATATCAAAAGAGCAAGAGTCCAAATTTTCTATGCTTCCTGTCATAGTGCTGTCCCATTCTCCTGTCCTTCAAACTGTATTATGTTATTTCTATTTGCTTCCCAGCTTCAAATTAAATGTTTCTGTTCTTAAGGATATCTGTTCCCATCCATGTGGAAGTCAGAAGTTATTTTTCACAAACCATATTAAAAGATAGGCTTACTACCTTTCTTGATTGCCAAAGGCTTTTTCAGACCATGTTTTCTCTGTCACGAGCTATCCCTACATACAGCCTCCCTGGTTCTCATTATAGCATTTGTCACCATCTTTGACATTGTGCCTATTTTATTGGCATTATGTTAATTTTGAGTTTAATTCCATATTTTTGTATTTATTGGCATGTTGATAATCCAATCATGATATTGAGTTGGATAACATTTAAGGAAGTGGTGGTAGTAAGCCAGGAGAAAACAGGAATGGCATAAAGAGATCAACGCTATTTTCAGATGGAGCATTTGGTTCAAACTATGGCTGTAATTTGCACAGCTTTGCTCCATTTCTGGCATTGACATGATCTTTTCAGTCTACTCAATGCATTTTTTTGAAAAGGGTGATAGCTGATGACTGGGCATTAGGCTGGTCTGTGCTTCTGTGATTTCACAGCATTCTTTTTACCTAGTCAATTCACATTGGTGGATATGGTCTCTCTTGGTGGTTTTAAAGAGCTTCTTTTCGTAACCTCTTTGAAGTTTAGTGAAGTCTATATTAATAAGACTTCTGAAAGCAGCTGATTTATAGAATTGAACCTTACATTTGTCTTTATAAAGATAAATTTTAAAAGCATTTTAACAGGGCATTTGTGGAAAAAAATGATTGAAAAATACAGTTCAAGTTGTGTTTATAGCTCTATCAGCATTGCAACATTGCATATATATATGTATATATATCCATATATATAAACATGTTGCAAAAACTATATATATATATACATACATATATATATATAAAACTCTAGAACTGGGTTAGAAGCTTTATGAAACAAAAAGCAATTAAGGGCTAGGAAGTACAGGAGGAATTAAATATTTTGCTAACTTTTTAATGGAAAGTATGATTTATATGAATTTATTAGTATGGAAGACTATAGAATTCATATGAATCTGAAACTAAAAATAATAAAAATTAAAAACTACTTTTTCACATACATTTCTAAATATTATTTTAATATCCAGTATTTTTAATCTTGAATGTATCTTATAATTTGAGGAAATCAAAGCAAAGAGCTGAGCAAAATTTGTGTATATATTATGTGTTTAAAATGTTGTTTTATGTGTTAGAATGTTTTCCATCTGATGAGCAGTAGCCCATTGAGTTTAGAAATCAGTTTCCTGCATCATAATTAGAAGGTTAAAAAAATGAAATAGAAGTAAATAAAATATGGCCAAGAGGTAATTGTTTAATAAAACTTTTGTACACATGTACTATTAATATGTAAAAAGTTGTCTCTTACCTTTTGTTCCTTTGGAATCGACATGTACTGAAAGTATTATTTATATACTTATATTGTTCATAAATATAAAGAAATATTTAATTTCACCCACTATGAGTTAAGATACATGTGAGTAGAAATTAATTACCACTTTAGATCTTGAGTAAAGTGTTTACAAGACCACTGGCAGTGTGAAAGTCACCATCTGTTGTTAAGGAAGAGTATAAATTGTTATTCACTTCTTAATTCATTCCTAAATATTCCTTCATTATTGTATAATCTATTGATACTTATGGTGTCACCTTCTCTACTCGTGAAGTATTTCACAGTCGACATGTGAAATATTCATAGGCAAAAGTAAACTATATACACTTTATCATGCACACTAGTGCTAAAATTTCCCCTGATTAAAATAATGCACATACAACATAGTAAATAGAGTATTTGTATAGTAAATAAGTTTATGCACAAATATTCAACTTAAAGTTTTCTTCATCTACTATGGGGAAACAATGATAAATAAGCTACAGTCTTTGCTCTCTACACACTTCCCATGGACCGAATCACTTGTGTTTTCACGTCCTGAAAATTCAAAATATGATGAAATAAATATTCTGTTGAAAGTTTAATCTGAATTCTATGCCTATGTAGAAAAGAAACCAATTAATACTAAGAATAGAAGATCCATGATCTTGTGTAATTAGCTTTGTTCACTAGCAAACTGAATTAAACCTTTTACAGCCTCCTAATGAAACTAAACAAATCAAAAACACTTCCTTGATTAAGGACTATTTAATAACTGTAATGCTATTTGGAGACCTTCATTTGGCTAATACTAATAGGGCATCACTTTAATTATGATAATAACACAAGCATGTAGTAAATAATTTAAAAGAATAACTTAGGATCTAAGCTATGCTAATACTTAATTCTATATCCTTAGGCACATAAACTTCACTTTACCCTGATTACCTCATGTGTAAATAGGACTATCATTAGTAATTTTTGGTTTGTTTTGTTTTTTTATTTCTGCCTTCTAAAGAAAGACTTCTCACTTTCCAATGTTTTAAAATTTTAATTCTACACTGTTATGATTTTTAATTTATTTATTTGCAATGGCCATTGTTTTAAGAATAAAACTGCAACTGCAGATTTGCTGTTCCCCAAATTATTTCTGCCTCATAGTCTAAATGCCTATAAAAATCCGCAAGTTTTGTTGAAGTTATTTCATGATATCCTGAATTTTCATATGCTTTTGAATAAAATCTCATTTTTTTCTATTTATAATTTCCTACGTTTATCATTTAACTTTAAAGTAATTGATAATTAATAATTGGTAACATTTCCTTATCTTTTACATACACATATTTTCTGACAAATATTACATATTAATTTTTATATTACGTTTTATACTATGTATTAAGTTACCATAAATAGGCTACTGACATTAATTACCAGAACTTCAATTTTATTTATTTTTTCTTAAATAGTTTATTGTCAAATTGGTTTACATACAACACCCAGTGCTCTTCCCCATAAGTGCCCTCCACCATCACCACCACCTTTTCCCCCTCCCCCTTCCCCTTCAATACTCAGTTCATTTTCAGCATTCAGTAGTCTCTCAAGTTTTGCGTCCCTCTCTCTCCCCAAATCTCTTTCCCTATCCCCCTCCCCCAGGTTTTCCATTAGGTTTCTCCTGTTTTCCTGTTAGACCTATGAGTGCAAACACATGGTTTCTGTCCTTCTCTGCCTGACTTATTTCTCTTAGCATGACACCCTCAAGGTCCATCCATTTCCCTACAAATGGCCAGATTTCATTCTTTCTCATTGTCATGTAGTACTCCACTGTGTATATATACACATCTTCTTGATCCACTCATCAGGTGATGGACATTTAGGCTTTTTCCATGTTTTGGCTATTGTTGACATTGCTGCTATGAACATTGGGGCACATGTGCACCTATGCATCGGCATTTCTGTATCTCTTGGGTAAATCCCTAGCAATGCTATTGCTGGGTCATAAGGGAGTTCTTTGGATAGTTTTTTGAGGAACCTCCACACTGTTTTCCAGAGCGGCTGCACCAGTTTACATTGCCACCAACAGTGTAGGAGGGTGCCCGTCTCTCCACACCCTCGCCAGCATCTATAGTCTTTTGATTTGTTCATTTTAGCCACTCTGACTGGCGTGAGGTGATATCTCAGTGTGGTTTTGATTTGTGTTTCCCTGATGATGAGTGCTGTTGAGCATCGTTTCATGAGCCTGTAGGCCATCTGGATGTCCTCTTTGGAGAAGTGTCGGTTCTTGTCTTCTGCCCATTTCTTCACTGGGTTATTTGTCTTGTGGGTGTGGATTTTGGTGAATTCCTTGTTTATTTTCGATACTAGCCCTTTATCTGATATGTCATTTGCAACTATCTTTTCCCATTCAGTCAGTTGCCTCTTAGTTTTCTTGGTTGTTTCCTTTGCAGTGCAGACGCTTTTTATCTTGATAAAGTCCCAAGAGTTCAGTTTTCTTTCATTTCCCTTGCCTTTGAGGATGTGTCAAGTAGGAAATTGCTGTGGTGGAGGTCAAGGAGGTTTTTTCCTACTTTCTCCTCAAGAGTTTTGATGGTTTCCTGTCTCACATTCAGGTCCTTCAGCCATTTTGAGTTTATTTTTGTGTATGGTGTAAGAAAGTGGTCTAGTTTCATTCTTCTGCATGTTGCTGTCCAGTTCTGCCAGCACCACCTGCTAAAGAGGCAGTCTTTTTTCCATCGCATACTCTTTCCTCCTTTGTCAAAAATTAATTGGGCATACATTTGTGGGCCCAGTTCTGGGTTCTCTATTCTATTCCATTGGTCTATGTGTCTGTTTTTGTGCTAATACCATTCTGTCTTGATGATGACACCTTTGTAGTAGAGCTAAAGTCTGGGGTTGTGATGCCTCCCGTTTTGGTTTTCTTCTTCAATATAACTTTGGCTATTTGGGGTCTTTTGTGGTTCCATATGAATTTGAGGATAGTTTGTTCTAGCTTGGAGAAGAATGTTGCTGCAATTTTGATGGGGATTGCATTGAATGTATAGATTGCCTTGGGTAGTAATGACATTTTCACAATGTTTATTCTTCCAATCCATGAAGAGGGAATGTTTTTCCATTTCTTGGTGTCTTCTTCAATCTCTTTCATAAGTTTTCTATAGTTTTCATCATATAGGTCTTTTACATCCTTGGTTAGGTCTACTCCTAGGTATTTGATAGTTTTTCGTGCAGTCGTGAATGGGATCAGTTTCATGATTTCTCTGTCAGCTGCTTCATTTTTGGTGTACAGGAATGCAACTGATTTCTGTACATTGATTTTGTATCCTGCAACTTTACTGAATTCATTAGTCAGTTCTAGAAGGCTTCTGGTGGAGTCAATTGGGTTTTCCACGTAGAGTATCATGTCATCTGCGAAAAGTGAAAGTTTGACTTCTTCTTTGCCAATTCTGATGCCTTTTATTTCCTTTTGTTGTCCAATTGCTGATGCTAGGACTTCTAGGACTATGTTAAACAGCAGTGGTGACAGTGGATACCCCTGTCGTGTTCCTGATCTCAGGGGGAAAGCTCTCAGTTTTCCCCCCTTAAGGATAAGATTGGCTGTGGGCTTTTCATAAACTGCTTTTATAATGTTTTGGTAAGTTCCTTCTATTCCGACTTTCTCAAGGGTTTTTATTAAGAAAGGGTGCTGTATTTTGTCAAATGCTTTTTCTGCATCTATCGACAGGATCATATGTTTTTTTTCCCTTCTTTTGTTAATGTGTTGGATCACATTGATGGATTTGCGAATATTGAACCAGTCCTGTAACCCAGGAATGAATCCCACTTGATCATGGCGGATAATTCTTTTTATATGCTGTTGAATTCGATTTGCTAGTATCTTGTTGAGTCTTTTTGCATCTGTATTCATTAAGGATATTGGTCTGTAGTTCTCTTTTTTTTGCTGGGTCTTTGTCTGGTTTGGGTATCAAGGTGATGCTGGCTTTGTAGAATGAGTTTGGAAGTTTTCCTTCTATTTCTATTTTTTGGAATAGTTTGAGAAGAATGGGTATGAGCTCTGCTTTAAATGTCTGGTAGAATTCCCCTGGGAAGCCATCTGGCCCTGGCCTCTAATTCATTGGGAGATTTTTGATAATGGATTCGATATCTTCACTGGTTATTGGTCTCTTCATGCTTTCTATCTCTTCCCGTTTGAATTTTGGCAGTGCATGTGCATTTAGGAATTTGTCCATTTCTTCTGTGTTGTCCAGTTTGTTGGCATATAATTTTTCATAGTAATCTCTGATCATTGCTTGTATTTCTAAGGGATTAGTTGTAATAGATCCTTTTTCATTCATGATTTTGTCTATCTGGGTGCTCACTCTTTTCTTTCTGAGGAGCCTGGATAGAGGTTTATCAATTTTGTTTATTTTTTCAAAGAACTAACTCTTGGTTTCATTGATCTGCTCGACTGTTCTTTTGGATTCTATATTGTTTGTTTCTGCCCTGATCTTTATTATTTCTTTTCTTCTGCTGGGTTTGGGGTGCTCTTGCTGCTTCCCTTCTAGTTCCAGTAGGTGCTCTGTTAAATTTTGAATTTGCGCTTTTTCTAGTTTGTTGACATTGGCCTGGATTGCAATATACTTCCCTCTTAGGACTGCCTTTGCTTCGTCCCAGAGATTTTGGATTGTGTATTTTCGTTTTCGTTGGTTTCCATATATTTTTAAATTTCTTCTCTAATTGCCTGATTAACGCAATCATTCTTTAGTAGGGTGGTTTTTAACCTCCACATTTTTGGAGGTTTTTCAGCCTTTTTCCTGTGGTCATTTCAAGTCTCATAGCTTTGTGATCTGAAAGTGTGCATAGTATGATCTCTATTCGTTTATACTTATGGAGGACTGCTTTATGCCCCAGTATGTGATCAGTCTTGGAGAATGTGCCATGTGCACTCGAAAAGAAAGTGAATTTCAAGATGCAGAGTTCTAACTATATCTATCAGTTCCATCTGTTCCAATGTGTCGTTCAGGTCCATTGTTTCTTTAGTGATTTTCTGTCTGGTTGATCTATCCATTGCTGTCAGTGGAGTATTAAAGTCCCCTGAAATTAGCACATTTTTGTCAATAAGATTGTTTCTTTCTGTAATTAATTGTTTTATGTATTTGGGCGCGTCAAATTTGGCGCATAGATATTTATAATTGTTAGCTCTTCCTGATGGAGAGATCCTGTAATTATTATATAATATCCTTCTTCATCTCTTGTTACTGCCTTTACATTAAAGTCCAGTATGTCTGATATAAGGATGGCTACTCCAGCTTTCTTTTGGCTTCCAGTCACATGATAGATATTTCTCCATCCCTTTAGTTTCAACCTTAAGGTGTCTTCCGGTCAAAAATGAGTCTCTTGTAGACAACAAATAGATGGGTTTTGTTTTTTTATCCATTCTGCTACCCTGTGTCGTTTGGTTGGAGCATTCAGTCCATTTACATTCAGTGTTATTGAAAAATGTGGGTTTAGAGTCATTGTGTTCTCCCTAGAATTCATGTTTATAGTGGTGTCTCTGGTACTTTGTATTCTTTGCAACATTTCCCTTATAGAGTCCCTGTTAGGATTTCCTGTAGGGCTGGTTTGGTGGTCATGAATTCTCTCAATTTTTGTTTATTTGGGAACACTTTTATCTCTCCTTCTATTTTGAATGACAGGCTTGCTGGATAAAGGATTCTTGGCTGCATGTTTTTTTCTGTTCACGGCATTGAAGATTTCCTCCCATTTCTTCCTGGCCTGCCAAGTTTCATTAGATTGGTCTGTAACCACTCTGATAGGTTTCCCTTTGTATGTGAGGGCCCTTTTCTCCCTAGCTGCTTTCAGAATTCTCTCTTTATCTTTATATTTTCCAGTTTCACTATGATATGTCTTGCCGAAGGCCGATTCAAGTTACGTCTTAAGGGGGTTCTTTGTGCCTCTTGAATTTGAATGTCTATTTATTTTCCCAGATTTTGGAAATTCTTAGTTATAATTTGGTGTTGTATCCCTTCAGGCCCTTTCTCTCTGTCTTCCTTTTCAGGAATTCCTATGATACGGATGTTGTTCCCCTTGATTGTGTCACTCAGGTCTCGAATTCTCCTTTCCTGCTCCTGGATTAATTTCTCTCTCTTTTTTTCAGCTTCCTCTTTTGCTATAATTATATCTTATAATTCACCTATTCTTCTCTCTGCCTCATCAGTCCTCGAGGTGGCTGCCTCCAGTTTGTTATTCCCCTCACCTATAGCCTTTTTTAACTCATCACAGTGCCTAGTCATTGTCTCAGTTGATTCTTTGATGCTTTTCTCAACCCCAGCAATTAATTTTATGACAAGTTTTTTAAATTCTTGATCCGGTATGTTGTCTAGATCTGCCTTGAGCAGTTCTGTGGCTGTGACTTCCTCCTGGAGGTTCTTCAGGGAAGAGTTCCTTCGTTTTGTCATTTTTGCTAGTTTTCTGTCTCTTGTCACCTTTAGAAAGCTCGTTGTGCACTGTGCACCTGTTAATATTTCTCTGTTAAAGGAGGCTTATTGACTGTCCAGGGCCTGTCGTTTCAGGAAATATTCTTTTAATGGTGTCTCTCAGTTTCTCTTGTTGTGCCTTTGAATATTTTATTTCCCTACTCAGCA
>PJEM01009542.1:0-70552 GCA_004023845.1 Helogale parvula
TGTCCATTTGTCTTTTATCTTTAGTATATCCTAAACTTCTTGCCAGCAAGGTTTATAGTTTTATGCTGTCTTTATATTTTCTGCAAAGCTCTTTCTATAGAGTAGGGATTCTGACATTTATTGAACTTAAATGGATTAATCAACGTGTGACATGATTACAAGGAAAAGAACAACAGAAAAATCATGTGATCATCTTGATCAATGCAGAAAAAGCACTTGGTAATATTCAACACCCATTTGTGATAAAACTTCCAAGAAACTAAGAGTAGGAGGAATCTTCCTTAATCACATAAAAAGCATTTACCAAAAGCCTACAACAAACACCATTTAATGGTAAAATATTGAAAGATTTCCTTCTCAGATGAGGGCTTCATTGACATGTGGGTGCTGCCTGGTACTCAGGAACACTTCTAAGATACTCCCATCTAACATACTCCAGAACACAAGGCATCAGTCTGTTTACTTAGAAACCCCAGAGAAATCCCAGACAGGGTTGGAGAGTGGAAACGGAGGAGGAGTGCTAAGGGAAATGAAGTCAATGGAAATGCAGCCTTGGAGGAGGAATGCATGGGTGGAGTAAACAGGAGCCTTCCTGCCCGAGAACTTCATTTCCTAGACCCACGCAGCTATAATGTGTCCCCTGTTTCATTCCTCTTGCCTCTCCTGACAGTTCATCCTATTCCTAATGTTCCTGATCATAGCTTTGTCTCTCCATTTTGGCATTAAGCTCCTTGATAGCCTTTGATAATGTCCTTTCTGATGTCACCCAGTCTCAGGAATCTTCTTGAGGAAGTAATAGAAATATGCCACAGATACTTAACATACTTTTTAAAATATCAACTGCTAAGATGTAAGATTGAACTATATTCTCCTTACTCAGGAGACATTATTTTTAAAATATATGGATAAACACTTAAGCAAACACATAAATGAAGACAGAATAAAACAAAAATAGTATTTCTTTATTTGGGAAAAAAACAAAATGAAAAATGAAACACTTTATAAATGAAAAATAAAACATGTATTGTATACCCAGGGCTGCATTCTACCCTAGCAGCTGTGCCTTGACCACCTTCAACACCATCCCCAGAACCTTCAGCTCTGACTTCTGGAAAGAGAAGGTATTCATCAAGTTTCCCTATAAAGAATTCACTGACCATCTTGTAAAGACCCAATACCAGAGAATCTTTACAGGTGACCCAGGCTCTGGTGGTAGCTACCACTTAGTGTTACTGCACAAGAAAACCAAGTTAATAAAACTTGAAATTTGACTCCAAGGCATTATTTCAAATTTATAAAAGACATTGAAGTTGGCTAAAAGTTATCTTAAATAAACTGATAATTTGAAATTTATCATTTTTTAATTTTTTAAAATGTTTATTTAGAGGGAGAGAAAGACAGAGTGCGAGCAGGGGAGGGGCAGAGAGAGAGGGAGATACAGAATCTGAAGAAGGCTCAATGCTCTGAGCTATCAGCACAGAGCTTGATGCAGGGCTCAAACTCATGAAATGTGAGATCAGGACCTGAACTAAAGTTGGATGCTTAACCAACTGAGCCACCCAGCTGTCCCAATTTCTTTATCTGGAGTTATTAGGATTCTCCAGAGAAACTGAATGCATAGGATATCTATATGTAAATACAGATATATAGAAAAAGATTTATTATGAGATATTGGCTCATGGGATTAGGGAGGCCAAGAAGTTCTACAATCTGCTGTCTACAACTTCAAGGTCCAGGAAAGCTGGTCATCTAGTCCAAACTCTGAAGGTCTGGGATTCAGGGGAGTCAGCAATAGGAGTCCCAATCCAAATCTGATGTCCCAAGAGCCAGTTGCTGATGTCCAAAGGCAGGAGAAGATAGATGTCTTAACTCAAGCAGAAAGCAAATTTGCTCTTCCTCCATCTTTGGACTCTATCCAGGCCCTCAATGGAGTGGATGATGCCCTCCCAAGTCGGTGAGGGTTATCTTCTTTACTCAGTCTACCTATTCCAAGGCCAATCTCTTTGGGATATACCCTCACAGACACAGCCTGAAATAATGTTTGTCAGCTACCTGGATATCTCCTACCTTAATCAAATTGACACATTATATGAACCATCACACTTAGGAGGGAAATCACAAAAATAGAGTTTACTCCTTAGGAAATAGAGCAGGACAATTATATTTCGTCTCATTGGGACCTTGTTTCATCTTGTTTAATAAGCTGCTTAAAGCTCTTTGTTTAGATTCATTTACCTTATCAACTCGTAATGAGGTCTTTCACAGCTCATCATTTGTGTAAATAAAGCTATCGTCCAGGGAAACAAATTCCTTCATATGCAGGATTTTTTTTTTCTTTTAGCTATTTCCTTTTTATCCAAAACAGGACAGATAGAGTTATTTAATTTTCCAATTCCACATCTCTTTTTCATAGCAAGTGAGAGATATTTTTAAAAAATGTTTTTGTTTATTGATTTTTGAGAGAGAGAGAGAGAGAGAGAGAGAGAGAGCAAGCCTGAGCAGGGGAGGGGAGGAGAGAGAGGGAGACACAGAATCTGAAGCAGGTTCCAGGATCTGAGCTGTCAGTACAGAACTCGACGCAAGGCTCAAGCCCATGAACCACAAGATCTGGACTTGAGCCGAAGTTGGACGCTTAATTAACTGAACCACCCAGGAGCCCTGAGAGATAATATTTTTTAATTCTACTCTATCACCTCCAGATCTTCTTTGTGTCTTAGGATCAGCACTCACAGTAGCATAAAGGCAATAGCTGAATCCAAGGGGTAGAGAATAAGGAGGTGGAGAGTTAAGGACTGAACCTTCCAAATCCTCACTTTTTGGTGGGGGAGGGATCAGAGGAGAAGAGTTCAAAGCCCACTTAGCTAATGGAAGATCAACCAGCCCAGTGTGTCAATTTTTTACTAATCAACACACTGAATTAAAAATGAAGCCCCACCAGGCATTCAAAATTCTAATTTTTTACAAATGCTGTATAAAAAGTGAACAATACAGTCTTTTAAGTTGATTTTATGGAAAGTATCTATCATGTTTTTCCATTGAGCCACTGTCAGAGATAGAACATCTGGATGGACCCTTGATTTGACTCAATATATAACTTTGATGTCCTTATGCTTATTTTTTAAATAAAAATATTTATTTTGAGAGCAAGAGGGAAAAAATGAGCGAGCAGGGGAGTGGCAGATAGAGAGGGCGACACAGAATCCGAAGCAGGCTCTAGGTTCTGAGCTGTCAGCACAGAGTCCTACACGGGGCTCAAACTCATGAACTGCTAGATCATGACCTGAGTCAAAGTCAGACATCCAACCAAGTAAGCCACTCAGGTGCCCCAATCTTATGCTTATTGTTTTAGTCACTTGATCATCTTATGAGTGGTCCTGAGGAGATGAATGAATAGCACAAATGTGCAAGTTACTTTGCTTTCTTTGGGTGATTGGAACTACGTAACTGTTGACAGGTTTGATCCTCGATTACTTCTCTTCCATCTGTAGGACCAGAGCTCTGACATTCCCCTTAAAGAATGCCACTGATTCTCCTGTTTTGGTCAGAGAGATCCAGTTCCACATCCAGGGCTTCCACAAAGTGGTGGCCCACAAGTTTTGAAAATTAAATGTTCTTACTTTTATTTTCCTAAGTAAGGCTTCCTATATAGTCCTTAAAATTTTTAGTCACTTGTCCGGCAAATCTCTTGGTTTCCATTAGGAATCAGCACATTCTTTGTAACATTTAGGTAGTAATGAGCTCTTTATTTCTAGGTAACATCTCTGAACCACAAGTATTTCCGCACACACTTGGAGGACAGCCTTTCCTTGGGCCGCCCCCTTCTCATTGAGGATATTCGTGAGGAGCTGGATCCAGCCTTGGATAACGTATTAGAAAAGAATTTCATTAAGTCAGGCACCACGTTCAAGGTGAGTTTCAGGGGGAAAAAAAAAAAAAAGAAGAAGAAGAAAAGAAAAGAACAATGGTGACATCTACTTATCTTTTTGAGTATAGCAGCGAAGGCCCTTCCCTTGAGGTGGTAGTATTTGATACTCTGGGAAAAATTATTCCCAAAATTATATTTAGTCTTTCCCTTATTTTTTTAACAGTATAAGAAAAATACAAGGAAGAGCAATATCTTGGTTAGAGTATTTATTTACTGGACACTTAATAACATATTAAGGAAAGACAGTATCTGGTTATAATAGTATATTAGTGTTACATACAATATATGTATATATATGTTAGCAGCTGTGAGAAAATTGGATTTACAGGCCATATACTCATCTATACAATAAAACCTGCATGTTCTCACTGGAGAAAATGGCATTTTAGTAAAGTCAGTGGATATTGATTGGTTCGTTTCTCACTTTATTAACATTCAATCTAAACTCAAAGACTTGGCTAGAAACTATGGATTCCTGTTTCCCATCGTTGGTGAGAACATGAATCATTTTCAGAAGTGTTTCTTTTTAAACTGCTGATATTCTCTACCTTTAGGCTTCTTTGGTTTTATTTCTTGATGAATGACAGCATTTCTAATTGAGATTTTTCTCTCTGGACAACTTAATTTCATGAATATCAGTGAATAAGTAAAGAATGCAAATTTTCTCATTGAACAAAGATTTATTTAGAAAAATATTTCTCCTAATGTGAATTCTTTCATATGCCCTATTTAACATACCAAAGGAGGGTGTAGGATTTTTATTCCTGAAGGTCTTCCTGAAGGTCTTACAGAAGAACAGACCCTTAGCTGCAGAGTGACGGCGGGTGCGTGAGAATGTGGGGGTGCCTTATCGATGTGATTTCCAACCACATGTAGAATCAAGATTAATTCAAAATTTAAGTCCTTTACAAATGGTATCACTTCTGCCTAACTTTTAGATAGCAAAACCAGGTGTTTTTAAATATACTGCAAATTGTGGTGTTTAAGATAAGTGTTGTCTTTCTGGATAAAATGTTGGCATTTTTTTTCCTTTGAAAATTTCTTTAATCCTTTAGGTTGTCAAATATGCTTCAGAGAGGACTGCGAGATGCAAACAGGGATAACACCTCCTCTAAACACCACAGATTTCCTCAGGAGGAAACAATTTCCTCAAGTGGGAGAAAACAGGCTTACGCAACATTTGTTTGGGATAAATTTTTCACTCACTTCGCTTGGCGTCATGGCTAACAATATCTTCCAGCAGGACCACAAATATAAATTATTTAAGATCAGCGATTAAAGCTTTACAACTTTTTCCTTTGCAAGTCCTTCAAATTTCCCAGCACTGACATCTGATAAATTTTTTCCTAATTTAAACCCAAATTCCTTGCCCTATCCTTTAAGCTGATTTTTGATTTTGTATTTGAATTGATACAGGTGAAAGTCGGAGATAAGGAATGCGATATCATGGATACATTTAAACTTTACATCACTACAAAGTTACCAAACCCCGCCTTTACCCCTGAGATCAATGCTAAAACATCAGTCATTGATTTTACTGTAACCATGAAAGGCCTTGAAAATCAGTTACTAAGGAGAGTGATTTTAACTGAGAAACAGGTAATAATATCTCAAGGTATAGGACGACGTCTAATAAATTATAATAAATGCTTAAAATGTATTCTGAAATTGTTAAGTATATGGGAAAGAAAAAATTAAGCCAACCGTATTTACCTTTGTTAACATGAATATTTGCTTACCTGTCTCAAGTCTTTCCAAGAAATGTCCGAACTCACTTGTCTTCCAACACACACACACACACACACACACACACACACACACACAAACTGCTCTTTCTACTTCTGTCTCTCAACCTTGGGACATGCTGGCTTCATATCTATAGTCCCCTAGATGAGTGATCTTTAGCGTACCTGAAAAATTCAATAAAACAGTGATCCTGAAGAAAAAGAAATTGCTCTGAGTGTGTTGTCACTGTAGAAGTCTCGACGACTACAGTCTGGTACTCTAATGGTACAGAGAGCCTAACTTTCATTTTAATTGAGTAAAATTTGCATGAAAGCAGAGAAATTAAGTATGATTGAGGGTTCTAATAAAACAAAGAACAACTTAAAACTGGAAGACTTTAAGAGACTGATACAAGATTAAACTAATTTTTAAGATAAATCTCAGGAAACATTTAATGTTATGCATAAAATATGCTTGCATAAAATGTAATTATACTTATTTGCATATAGAAAATATATTTGCATAAAATCCGAGAAAGATTATATTTGCTTATAGAATTAACTTGAGTATTGAGAGTTCAAGGAAAGGGCAAGGTTAGCAATAAGACCGAGAGGCTTAAAATGGGAGGGTGCGAAATGGGAGGGCGAGACTGACAGCAGAAAATTTGGCAAGGAAAAGGGAAAGCCAAGAGATAGGAGTAGGTGCCACGGACACAGGAAAGACAGTGAGAGAGGGAAAGGGAAGTGATACTTACACCAGAGAAACAGAGAGACTCAGAGCGCCTGGGTGGCTCAGTCGGCTAAGCGTCTAACTTCGGCTCAGATCATGATCTTATGGTTCGTGAGTTCAAGCATCACGTCAGGCTCTGTGCTGACAGCTCAAAGCCTGAAGCCTGCTTCAGATTGTGTGTCTTCCTCTCTCTGCCCCTCTCTGCCCACACTCTTTCTCTCTCTTGCTCTCTCTCACTCAAAAATAAGTAAACATTAAAATAATTTTTTAAAAAAGAAAAAAAAAGAAACAGAAAGCCTCAGTAAAAGAAGTGAAACCCTACCTGGGTTAACAGAGATGGGTAACTTGGGGCCAGTCCTTAAAGGCCCGCCCAGTCTGATGGAGGGAAGGGGGCACAGTCCCGCCTTCTATTCTCAGTATAGGTTTGGTCTTGGCTTCAACAAATAGCCCGGCGCTTTTGCAATCCAGGCTGGGAGTCCTGGCACTTCCACAGGGAGGCAGAGAGAGCGTGGGCTTCATTCCCTCATCACCTGCAGGGTGCCTTCCTTCCTGGTCTAACTGGTGCTGCTGGTCTGTTCTGAGATGACTCCTCACTGGTCTAGGTGACCCTGCAGGCTGCAGGAACTCCTGTAAGGCAGGCCACTCCTCCATTTAAAGTAGGCTATGCTTACTATTGAATACTGAAAACAAACTGAGGGCTGAAGAGGGAGGGGGGGAAAGAGGAGGTGGTGATGGAGGAGGGCACTTGTGCGGAAGAGCACTGGGTGTTGTATGGAAACTATTTTGACAATAAACTACTTAAAAAAAAATAAAGTAGGCTACGCTCTGTCCCCAGAGGGCCCCTCACGTGCTCTTGTAGGCCTCAGCTTCCCCTTTGAGGGATACACTAAGGTGCTTACTCCCACCTAACTGAACACACACACACACACACACACACACACACTCACACACACTCTTACTCTGCAGGAAGACATCCTGACCATGATGTTTAACCCTTTAAACCTATCCTGCTCCTACACCCTCATTTAATGGAGGGACAGAGACCAGAGCAAATAGGGTCTTAAACCATAACAGCACGTGGACTTTCCCCCCTGCCAGTCCTCCTAGATAAGCTTTTCAGGTCGTGCTGTTAAACCCACAGCCTACGTGAACTCATTTTGTCCACAGATTCCTACACTGCCACCCTGAGGAAATGGAAACAGTGCATTCGGCATTCCCCCACAAATGCAGCCATGACCTTCATTGCCCCCCACCCCATTGATAGTAAAATGACTATAATACAACCTCTCTTGGAGTTGGAGGACAAGAGTATTAGACCTTTTTGCCAGTAACTAACTGTGAGAATGATAATGAGATGTTATTTGGAGTTAATATTTCTGAGTCCTCAGTTTCTCCAAATATAAAACAAAACGAAATTTTGCACACTTCAACTTCACAAATATTTATCAGGCTGAGTCCCTTCTCTGCAAAACCTCAGGGTAAGGGCTCTGAGGAACACAGAGGTGAAGCAGATAAACCCCTGCCCTCGAGACGCACAGGATCTCAGCAGAGGGACCGAATCCACACACAGATTGTGGTGCAAGCCGTGGCCGATGTAAAGATGAACGCAGTGCGGTGGCTTCGGATGGACAAACTGGTTTAAGACTTCCTGAAAGTGGTAGAATTTCTGAAATGTGTTTTCAAGAAATTTTCTCAAATAAGTAGTTTAGAAGTACTTTCTTTTAACGTAATTCTAGGTACAATGCGTGATTCTGTTTAAGGTCGGGGGAAAATGCTATAAAAATGCTACAGAGTCCATTCAAATAAATCCATGTTAAATTTCCTGAGTTTGAAACTTGCATTATATTTGTGCAAGTGGATATCCTGGTTTTTAGGAGATTTGTTGAAGTTTTTAGGGATAAAGGTTCATGACATCAGAAAATGTTTCAACAATAATGATAACAATAATGATAAGAAGTATTACATCAGAGAGAGAGAGAGAGGGAGATGAAAGAACATGTTATCTGGTGAATCTAGGCAAAAGCATATGTGAGAGTTTATTGTATCAGTGTTGCAACTTTTCTGCAAATTTGAAGATTTTTCAAAATATAACTTGAAAAATACATTATTTTTGTCAAAAAAAATATGCCTTCCCAACATCCAGTTTAGTCCCTCTGGTAGGAGGAGATGTCAAACAACGGGAAATGGATTTGTACTGGCAACTGGCTGTTGTATTGCCTGGTATTCCCATAGACACAAACCAAGAACTCACATTTGGCTCAGGTGGCCTCTTGGTTCCTTGATATTATGTCTCTGCTTCTACCACTTCTGCTTGCCAAATAGAGTTAGCATTTCACACAGAGGCCATGTGGGAACAGGGCCAAGACAATGGGACACTCTGATTTAAATAAACTTAGAGCCAGGAAGAGAGCGGGGATAATCAGACAAAATTATTTTAGCAGGGTTATCTCCTGCATGCTATGGAAGCTAAATGCTGGTGGGCATAATTTTTTATTTTTTAAAAAATGTATTTATATTTGAGAGATAGAGACAGACCACAAGTTGGGGAGGGACAGAGAGAGAGGGAGACACAGAACTCGAGGCAGGCTCCAGGCTCTGAGCTGTCAGCACAGAGCCCGATCCAGGGCCCGAACTCACAAACTGCAAGATCATGACCTGAGCTGAAGTCGGAGGCTTAACTGACTGAGCCACCCAGACATCCCTTGTGGGCATAATTTTTTAAAGTGTCCAGAGATACAAAAGTACAGATAGACAGATGTGACTAGTGATGGTAACTTCTTCTGTCATTCCAGAGGCACTCTGGTTTAAACTTTTAAAAATTGACAAGAAGTAATAGTAAAAAGGATCCGCCATCATGACCAGTGATTACAGTTTTATTGTTTCTTGTCTCTTGATAACAGGAATTAGAGTCTGAGAGGGTTAAACTTTTGGAGGATGTGACTTTCAACAAGCGGAAGATGAAGGAGCTGGAAGACAACCTTCTCTACAAACTGAGCGCCACAAAAGGTGCTAGGGTATTAACGAGTCACCAGACAAAGGGCTCTGAACAAGGCTTTCTAGGGCCCTCTTTTCGGGATGCTCATGATTGTAGATGTTAGCAAAGAGTTGAGTTTCTACGGCAAACACAAGGGAGGCAATTTCCTCTAGACATTTGAAGAGGGGCTGCAGAGAATCTGATGTTTGAATTAGCAAAGAGTCTAAGCATTTGAGAAGAACACAGTTTTCTTGATGTAATTGCTCTCTCCCGAGAAAAATGTGGGCTCCCATTAGAGCTAGGTAACTCATAATAGGCTAATTTGCTCGCCCAAAGGAAACTAATGTGCTCAATCTAATTTTTTTTTTAAGATCTACTCTTTCATTTGGCATGAAATGCAGTTAACCGCAGTGGGCTGTGAGGTGTGTAATCTGTGACAGGGGCACTTGGGCACCCAAGGCCCAAGCTCACAAGTTGCCTTGACCATCTTCTTAGAAGTCAGGGATGGGTTCTCCTCAGAGCAGTCTGATTTGGGGGATGCAGTCTCTCTCAATAAATAAAAATATCCTATCCCACGACGATAAAGTCAGCAAACACCATATGGGTCTGCAGTAGGTAAGTTACAGCAGCCTAAATTCTGCCATTGATTACAACCTCATAATGAGTGTTTCCCAGCAGCGCTTTAATCCTTGGAGATAAACAAAAATCTTAACCTATGTGATGTGTCCTTCCCACACCAGTCTCCAGCACCACCTTTATGGGGACCTCATGGAGAAGTCCTTTCATCTGCCTTGATTGCAGTGCTTGTCTGCATGAAGTTGCCTGTCCTCTGGTCCAGTGACTTCTCCCAGCCACGTGGATACCACGGGGCATTCTAATATTAGTAAGGAGAGTGGAGGGCTCTTCTGCAGCTCCAGCCAAGAGCGTGCCGGGTCAAGGTGTCATCCCTGTGAGGTTAATTGCAATTTGGACTTTCATGGTTGACCCAGAATGCCCATCAGAGTAACTCCCACCTTCCTGAAGCATTCACCTGCCATCTGGAGTTCCAGGGTCAGGCCGGAGCGCTGCTATTTGCAGATATCATGACCTTTTAGCTCAGCGTGTCCCAAGTGTCTCTCCATATCTTAAAACTGAATTTATTGTCACACAGACATGGTGTTCCTATTAAAAACAATAATGAAAGGTGAAACTAAAAATGAGGATTTTTGTTCCTGGCGGACACTTGCACCATCCCCCAGTTTCCTCTTGTTGGAGGGGGACCAGATTTCTCAGCAGCAAGGACTGCTCTACTAAAGCTGGACAGAGAGGGTACCGTTCCACTACAAGCTGGTGCGGAAAGCTGGGTGGGCTCACACTGTGACTCAGGCTGGATGCATGAGCATGTGACACCTTGAGGGGGACCATGGATGTGATCATGGAGGGGAAAGCCGTGTCACATTAGGCACAGCTGAAACCACCAGGGGTGCATGGAGCCAGATTTGGGCTTCAGACATTTGCAGCCCATTCATGGGGGCTGCCCTGAGAGTCACCTTTTGCAGGTTTTCAGGCAGTGTGGGAGAATGTTTAGAAGGATTCAGGCACCAGCGGACAGTTGGGCTAGAAGCCTTTCGGTGTGTCAACATCTGCCCTCCTATCCCGGGGGCTTTGGAGAAGTAGACTTGATACTGAACAGGGCAATTTCGGAAGTGAGGTGTCTCCTCCACAGCTTCCCCTTCTTGCCTTCTACGGTTTCCCTGTTTGGCTTTTAGGTTCCTTGGTAGATGACGAATCGCTCATCGGTGTCCTTCAAACCACCAAGCAGACAGCAGCCGAAGTAAGCGAAAAGCTGCACGTGGCCGCAGAAACAGAGATCAAAATTAACACTGCTCAGGAGGAGTTCCGGCCAGCAGCCACTCGCGGGAGCATCCTCTACTTTCTCATCACAGAGATGAGCATGGTCAACATCATGTACCAGACCTCGCTGGCCCAGTTCTTGAAGTTATTTGACCAGTCCATGGCCAGGTGGGGAGTAACTTACAATTCCCTCCCTTTCCCCCACACAGAGTCACTTAAAATTTCTGGTTGTGTTCCTGCAGTCTAAAGAATGGCTTTTTACTTCTTTGACTTTTAAAATGTATCGCAGATCTGAGAAGTCTCCACTACCTCAGAAGAGGATTACGAATATTATTGAGTATCTGACATACGAAGTTTTTACATACTCTGTCAGAGGCTTATACGAAAACCACAAATTCCTCTTTGTGCTCCTCATGACCTTGAAGATCGATCTTCAGAGAGGAACAGTGAAGCACAGAGAGTTTCAGGCTCTCATTAAAGGTGAAGGGTTTGGAATATGGATGTGGTATGTAGAGGAGAATGCTTCTGATATGCTCTCTGATGTACTATAGACCCATTTTCATGACACAGTGGGCATATTATGTTCCCATAAAAGTTCTTTATTTATTTTATTTTATTTTTACGAAAGAGAGACAAAGTGTGAGTTTGGGAGGAGCATAGAGAGAGGGAGACACAGAATCTGAAGCAGGCTCCAGGCTCTGAGCTGTCAGCACAGAGCCCGATGTGGGACTCAAACCCACAGAACATAAGATCATGACCTGAGCCAAAGTCAGATGCCCAACCAGCTGAGCCATGCAGGTGCCCCATGAACTTCTTTACTGATACCTATTTTTTCTTTTCTGATTTCCATTTATTCTGCTCTGCTTACTCAGGATGATTTATTTCAGGTCTGTGTGAACTCTGTGATTTTAGTTATATAATTACCTTACGTTTGATCATTGCTGCCCATGATTAGGAAACCTGAATGCCAAAGGGAAAAAAAAAAAACATAAGGCAGGTATTGAGCTTTCTATTGCAAGAGAGCAATTTCTTGAGCAAGGGATATAGTGATTTTTAAGATTGTGAAAAAGGCACACTTGTACTTCATACTGGAAGTTAATCCTATTCATTGTTTATCTGCATGTTAAAAGTATCACTAAGAAGATAAAAAGAGGTATTCTCATTCAATTCAGCGAAGCAAGCACTTATTGAGCACATGCTATGCAAACCCACCATGCTAGTGATGGGCTAGAAGGATATCCCAGACATCGCTTCCAAAGAAATAACAGTCTCATAATGGGAATATAGAGCATTAAAAGTTTTTTGCCAAACAAGGCAGAATAACCTAAATGTTAGAGGAGAGTTAAAGGGCACCTGGGTGATTCAGTCGGTTAAGCATCTGACTCTCGACTTCAGCTCAGGTCATGATCTCACAGTCTGTGTGTTTCAGCTCCACATCAGGCTTTGAGCTGATAGCGCAGAGCCTGCTTAGGATTCTGTCTCCTTCTCTCTCTGCCCTCCACTGCTTGCTCTCTCTCTCTCTCTCTCAAAATAAATAAAAATAAACTATGAAAAAAAGAAGACAGCTAAAAACAAAGTGTTAGGTCTAAAAGGAAGGGGAGACATACGGTTGGTGAGGTCAATAAAGGCTCTTTGAAAAATACACTCTTGCAGGTTAAGCCATAAATTTTTCACATTATTTGATCCATTGGAAAAGATGTTCCAGTCTATTTCTTATTTTTTTCTCTTTGTGTGAAGTTTAATAAGTTATTTTCTGCCTGCCCCTCTCCCCCCAAAAAGAAGAAAGTGGCATTTGAAAAGGATAGGTAGAAGTGAAAGCCCCATTCCAGGCCGAAACAGAACAGCATAGGAAAAGGAATGAATGAATGGGGCATGTAAATGGTGAGCCTTGATTCCTATGGGAAGGATTTTCTTGATCTGGTGAGGGACAAGGCATTGTGTAAGGTGGTGATGTGGTCCCTCAGGAACCTCTTTCCGTCTTTTAGAAAGATGACTCCCACAGACATGTATAGGGTTAGAGAAAAGAGGTTCAAGGAGTTTATTATACTCTTCCCAGACACAGGTACTACATGCTCAGCCCAGGGTAAAGACAATGGGAATGTAGTGTTTGTTTATTTGTTTAGAGATGGAGCACGAGAGGGGGAGGGGCAGAGAGAGAAGGAGACATAGAATCTGAAGCAGGCTCCAGGCTCTGAGCTGTCAGCACAGAGCCCGATGTGGGGCTCAAACTCATGAATCGTGAGAGAATGACCTGAGCCGAAGTCAGACACTTAACCAACTGTGCCACCCAGGCGCCCAAAGACAACGGGAATATAAAGAGAGAAGCACACATGAGAGATCGTGGAAGTGAGACGGCAGTGGACCAGATGTGAGATTCAAGAGAGGGGTCAGGAATGAGTCTACGATTTCTGGACTATGTAAAGATTCTGGTCTGGTTGGTAGAAAGAGAAGTTAGTTTGAGAGGTGTCAGCGTGGGAGAATAATGAATGTGATTTAGGGACCTAGTTTCTGGCAGAGTAGGCCAGGTTTTGTGGCCATAAAAACAATCCCAAACCTTTCCATGGCTTGACACAACAAAGATATATTCTCATTTGTTTTCTTTCCAACATGCCTGTCATGGTCACCCGGGAATTGCTTCTATAATTACTATGGCAGAGGAGCAGGATAAGTCAAATTGTGCGCTGGCTTTGAAAAGTCACTCCCCAAGTGACACGTGTCACTTAAAGCTCATCTTTCATTAGCCAAAGCTAGACTCACAGCTGAAACTAACTTCAAAGAGAGCAGGGACGTGCACTCCCCCCATGTGCTTGGAGGAAGGGCAAGATGAGTGGTTTTGAACAGGTCTGGTGACTGCACATACGTGTTGAATTTACCATATCCAGCAGACAGTTAGAAAGGATAGGCAAGACGATTTAGAAGTCAGACACCTACTAAAATAGGGCATAGAAATAAAAGCCAAAGCCATGGGAGTGGAAGACGTCATGTAAAAAAGAAAAAATGTAGACTATTTCTAAATTCATACTCCAAGGTGGTAGGATCCGATGCACTTCCATCTTCAACATCCTGTTTGTAGTAAACAGGCAGAAAGCTATTATTTCTTATTACTCTGTCATGTTCTTTCCCTACTTTAGTTAATTTCTTCCTCAGAAAGATGGTTAGATGGTTGTAGAAACCTTGCAAACAATTTTGCATGATCTCGGAAATTTCTTCTTTGACTTTTTTCCCCGTAATTCAGAGGAAGCTGGAATATGTCATTGGGTTTGTATTTTTCTCAGGTCTAATGCACTTGGAGAAGTTGATGTCTAAAGGGTAGGCTTAAGGCAGCGTGGTACAGTGAAGTGGGGGGCTGGACTGAGCAGCAGAGAGGTGAGCGGGGCTTTGTCACTGACCAGCTGTGTGAGCTCAGAGACCATCATCCACCACCTCCATGTGCAAGAGGCTAAGGGGTCCCCAGGGGAGGTGCTAAGTACCACCCAGAAGAGGTGGGACAGGTGGCACAGAGGGTCCAGGCATACATGGTTGAGGTCCCTGTGACATTCAAATAAAGCGAACCTGAATCCACCAAACCTAGAAACTTCCTCTGACTCATTTCAGTCACCTTGAAGCTCACTTGGTCTTGGGGCCACATCCTCAATGTCTGGGACACTGGGCATAGGGAGGAGGGACATCGAAGCGAGTAGGCATACAGACAGCAGCACGAGCAAAATGGGCACCAAACGTAGGAAGGCCTTCTAACTGTGGAATACAAGTGAAATGGGGGGTGTGCTTTGGATATTTCCTTATTGATGAGCTGGCTTTCCTTCCCGAGTCCCATCTGTCAACATGGCCCCTGAGAAGGAGACAGATAGGATTTAGATGGAAGAAGGAAACCTGGCAGGTTGGGCCATAATGGGTTGTGGGAAGGATAAAGGAATCAGGGGTAGAAGGAAGTCAGGTGCAAAGATCCTTGCCTCTTCCCAGTCCCCTGAGGCAGAACCTTGGGTGGGTACGGAAGGATGCTTGAGAAACACCCAGGCAGGAGATGCCCCTGCATTCTGCCCAGAGCCACACCCCCCCTTCACAGCTCCATGGCAGCTTGGTGGAGGGGAGTGGCTAGATGGAGGCATCTGAAGTCTGGCAAGCAGGAGCACAGGCACAGACTGTTAAGAGGGCTGGTGTGCAGCAAAGGCCTGTGGTTCAAGCCAAGAAGCTGCAGGGAAGGGAACTTTGTAACTGGACACCAAGGACCAGTCTCTGTGGATAGCAGCCCAATGTCTCTATAGGTCACACAGGATTTGTCGTAGCCCAGAGGATGCACTGCAGGGACCTGAGCCTGTGACAGAGACTGGAGGACAGCAGGTGGACCTGAGGCACCCTCCCCATCAGGACACCATCCCAACCCACCTGTCTCTCCCCTCCCCCACCCAGCCAAACCGGAGCTATGAAGGACATTGGATCTTTACCAGAAAGGATGTAAATCAGAGGAGACTGTGAAACACAGTGAGGAGGGGATTTGTGAGGAGGGTTAGAGTGGTCACTGAAAAGTTTTAAAAAGCTGCACATCTGGGTTATGGTGAGAACACATCTATGACCCCATTTCATAGAACTGGAGAGTCAGGGAGAGTCGGATTGCCCAGGGCCAGGAGAGCCAGTGAGAAGAGTGTGGATTTAATTTAGTCGGCCATAGGGAGCCATCAAACGTTTTATGAGCAGGGAAGTAACATGAGCAGAGCAGTGCTTTAAAAAAATTAATTTGGATTGTATGATAGGTTGGTTGACAGAAGTACAATCAGCTCAGCAGTAAAAGGGATTTTTTTCTTTTTAAAAAACAAAGACAAAATTGGGTTATTGTAAAGTTGGTATCACTTTTGAGCTGTCTTACATTTTAACCAAATTATTTTCATAAAGGTGATATATGATTTTGTTTTCAATGTTTTTTTTTACAAAGTTAACAAATAGAGCCCTTAGATATTTGATAGTTTTTAAATCATATTTAACTCCATACTTAAGAGGGAAGGCAGACTTATTTATCGTAGCAGAAATATTTGATTCCCCAGGAATGGCTGTCCCTTTGTGTCGATTCCTACTTGTTTTCTGCAGAATTTGAAAGGTGCCTTTGACTTTCTTCTTCAACTGAGAATGTCAGTTGAGCACTATGAAAAATGAAATAGATATCAGGGACGATCCTGCATTATAGAGTAATTGGTACATAACTATTTTCCCTGACTGGTTATTTTAGAAAGATCCCTTCTTTCTTTTGTCATAAACCATGGACACAAAGACACCTTAGGGGGTCTCTGCGCTTGCCTCCCAGGTCGCGTGGGCCCCGAGCCTTCCACAGCAGAGAGTTAACGTCAACATAACAGCTAATGATGACATTGTTCTTATTATGAGCCAAGACTGTCCCAAGCTTTCTGCATACATTAATTTACTTAATCTTCACAGCAACTATGGTGGATTCTTTCATTGCCGCTGTTGGACAGAAGAGGGGATGGAGAGAAACTGAGTTCTTTGTCTCTGTGTTTAGGCAGCCAGCAAGTGGCAGAGAGAGCAGGATGGGTTGTGATTGTTCTGGGTTAGTGGAGGGACACCAAGATGTTTGAAATGACTCCTTGTGGCTTAAATGTCTTCTCCTGATGTCTTTGAAGATTACAGTCACATGAAAACATTAAAAAAAAAAAACAAGAAGAAAATGCGTTTGCCTCTAAGTTAGAGAAGAAAAGTCCCTTGAGTCTTCAGGTGATGCTATCTGACGCTCACTTCTCCTACAGTAAACTCAGTACTAGCAGAAAAGGTGCTGGAGGATGGCTTTCTCTTTCCCCCAGTGGCAGAGGAAGGTTTACCTGTTCTAAGGGTGTTTGGCACTCAGAGCCGCTGACCCAGAGGGGGGCAAAGGGATTTATAGGAGCTGAATACTTCAGCTCATTCACCTTCTCAGGAAGGTTCTAGAGAGAGAGCAGATACTCCCTCCCCCTCCCTCCCGCCCCTGTAGTCCCCTCCACCTTCTCTTTTGCCCAAAGGTCCATTCCTGAAGTGGCGGCATATGATGAGTTCTTCAGGAGGATAATAGGATTTAAAAGTTCAGAATCACGGTTTTGCATACATATGAATTAAACAACATAGCTGGCATTATTATGATAAAATGTTACCAGAGACACGCAATCGAGGACTTTTTTTGAAACTGTAAATATAATTACGTGTCTTGGTGGAAGATTGTCACTCTGAGGGTGCTCTTTTGATTTGCGATTGGCTTCAAAATGTCATCCAACGGTGTAATTCATTCTATCCGTCAGAGCAGGAACCTTGTGTGGTTTTCTCTCTTTATCCCCAGTGCCCGGCATGTGCTGATACACAAAGGATGTTCAGTTCATATTCGTCACATAAATGAATGAATAAATGATCTGAACATGAGTTACTCCCTTAAAAACCCACGAAAGTCTTCTATCCCTCCTGCCCTCCATCTATCCATTTTCTTGACCTGGTTTAAAAAAAAATAGTATTGAGTATCACACTTCTGTAGCAGTGAGGACTAAGAAGTGACTTTTAAAATCACACATGAAAAGATCAAGCTATTCACTGATATCAAAATTGTAAATGTCATTAAATTGATTGTTAAAAAAACTGATAAAACCCCCCAACAACTGCAACCACCTGAGAACAATTCTGTCAGCGAGAAAGAAGTTGCCCTCTGTGTTTTTCATAAGATGGTATAAATCAGTAAAGAAAACACTAAGACATGGAGGAAATGTACCTCAAAACGATAGCCACATTTTTTGTCTTGATGATTTTCCGATTTTCCCATCTTCTCTGTAATATGTAATATGGTGCCTCGTGTCTGTTATTTGGGAAATAAATGTCTAAAAATGAGGCTAGGCTGACCCGATTCCCGTGGATGCCCTTCCCCAGGTGGAGCAGCTCTGGATCTGAAAGCCTGCCCTCCCAAGCCGTTTCGCTGGATCCTTGATATGACCTGGCTGAATCTTGTGGAGCTGAGTAAACTTCCGCAGTTTTCAGAGATTTTGAACCAGGTAACAGAGGGTTGGGTACAAAGTACACATCTGTAAACCCAAGTGTACCCGGGGCCGTTTTAATTGGGGCTCCTGGAGACAATTCCTTCACCCAAAAGGCCCTCTGCTGGCGGTTATATGGATAATGGGATAGGCATCGTCATTTGCCTCTGTTGATTAGAATTTAATTATCCGTGGTGATAAATCTGGCAGCTACTATTGCTTAACTGCAGAATAAGTACTCTTCGACAGCTATAACCATGCAAGGGAAGTTATATTGGCCCCACTTTATAGATGAGAAAACAGATTCAAAGAGGTTAAGTACTTGCCCGAGGCTTCATAGCTGCTAAATGGCAAAGCTGTCTTCTGACCTCATACTCTTTCCCTGACATCATGAGTTCTTTCTCTCCCAGTCACCAAGGGATGGGCCAGAAGTGAGGGAGCAGTCATTCTCAGGAAAGCTGCAGATGTTCAAGGGAGCTGCCATCAGGTGGCCATCGGTTTGGGGTCTCTGTGGGAAGAAAGGGCGGAAGAAGGAGATCAGTCTCCCAGCCTTACGAGTGTCAGGAAGTGAAATAGAAGTAGTCCCAAACAGCAGCTGCCCTGCTTTGGTGTCTCAGGCTGAACCGTTTAGCACCTGGAAGTGGATTTGTTAACAGAACCAGGAAAAGGGATGGGGAGAGGAGGTGAGCAGCCAGTGGGGCTGGAAGATACCCCATTGCCCATCACAGATGCGGCTTGCCCTGGAAGCTCTATCGAGTAGAGTCAAATTTAGCAGATGCAAGCAAGGCCAGTAAGCTGCTGGGAACGGACACCCTCTTTCTTCTCGCGCCTCCTCTGTAGCCGCAATTGTGGAGGAGGCCTGCAGGGGGCGATGTGGGCAGCACCCAGGTACCTGTACAGCAAGGCGGGGCGCCAAGGGTGCAGGGCAGATTCTTTGAGAGCAGTCAACTTCGGGGAGCTCCTGCTATCTTCAGGAGAAAGGTGGCAGTTGTGAAACATTTCAGAAATCCTCCTTCTTTTAGTGCCCCAGGGACAAAGTTGGAACGACCGAGTTACAGAGCAATTGTTTTGCTATTCATTTGCGCAGTGCCTGAATCCCATACGCTGAATTATTTGCGTGAGGTGGACTTTGGGTGGTTATTTAACCTCTATGTGCCTCAGTAACGAATGAGGATAATACAGGTAACAGCCCAGTCTTTGGATCTGGCACACAGTATCTGCTCTATTAGCATTTGCTATTTGCTTGTAGCGCTCTCCGTGGCTTTTAAAACATGCTTACAAACACTGTCGAGATAATTCAGGCTGCTCATTGCTGAGTTGCAGCGTTGGGCTCATCGATCTATAGTTTTTGTAATTAGTTTTGTCAGTAGGTGGGCTTCAGGGAGTGCCTTTTAATGCCTCTGAAAATGGATATTTCTTGCCATGTCTCTGAAGGAACAGGTATTTCAGACCAGTTCTTGGAGAGACTTATTTAGGCTTAAGGACTCAAGGCAGGGAATCACTAAGAAAATAAAAGTTTAGATTCCGTCATCTATCACTATTTTAAGTAGAGGTCAACATTTAGAGGTTTGGTTATCAGAACGGTCTATCTCAACCAAGGGCAGCTTTGCCCTTGACCATTTGACAAGGTCTGGAGACATTTCTCATTGTCAGGAGTTGGGGACAAGGTTGAGTGGATCCAGGGATGCTGCTAACAGTCCCACAGTGCGCAGGGCTGCTCCCCCAAAATAATCTGGCCCCAAATGCCAATGATATTGGCAGGTTGTTGGTAACCCCCTGGTCTATGTTTTATCCTCCCTGGTCATTTAGCAATGGAAAAACAGACAGGGAATAGTAATATCCACATTATTTGAGTCACCGGTTCTGAAAAAATAAACATAAACTGTGTGGTTATGTTTGAAAAAGTATCTGCCTGTGAAGAATGACCCTCTAAGTTCCCTCAGAATCCTCTCCAATATGTTCCAATCGTACATTTTCCTGTGGCTGGCTCATTGGCTTATTTGTTCTAGATATCTCGTAATGAGAAGGGATGGAAAACCTGGTTTGATAAAGATGCTCCGGAGGAAGAGATCATCCCTGATGGATATAACGATTCACTGGACACCTGCCGCAAACTTTTACTTATCAGGTGAGAATGCGTCCTATCCGCCTCAGGAGGATCACTCATCCGATTGTCAAATTACGGATGTCACCTCAGTGCATTTACTTCGCTACGTCCAAGTGGGTAGCCTCAGAAACGTGTGTGCTTCCAAACTGCTGTTTGGGATGGCAATTCCTTAGTTCCTTGACAAGCAGATAAAATGGTGATGGTGGCGGGGAATGTATTAATGACAGTGTTTTTAGCATAAAACACATGAAAAAATGCCTTTATTATTCCCTATGTTCATCATTTACCACTGAGTGAATCACCTATTGTTGAATTTACTTGTTTAAAAAAACAGTCCTCACAAAGTTGCAAGGCAATTAGTCTATAAGCTGAAATTCAATTTTGTCTGAGAAAAAAACCAAGAATTGCTTATTGAAATGTATAAATGTTGTTTTGGCTTTAAAATGAAACAAATTTGGAAAATAATGTTAAGGAAGAAAATTCTTCTCTTCCTTTCTTTTCTGTCTCACTTTTCATGTTTTCTAAATATCCAGTAGCTGAAAGAAGGCTACTGGAGAAGGCTATGGGAAGGGGTGTGTGTGTGTGTGTGTGTGTGTGTGTGTGTGTGATTTGTGAGCAAGGCAGGAGGCTGGAAGTAGGGAGTTGGGGCCACTAAAAGAGCAACCAAAAGATGTAGGATTATTTGGAATAGTTTTGTCTTCCCTGATATTAGTATATGCCTGAGCTTGCATTTCTTAGAAAAATTTGTTTCCTAGACATTGTCCACTTTTTGAGAGTAATCAGAGTGCTCAGCAGTGGTGACCTCATGATGTATGGAGTATGCAAGGCTACTTGGTTTTATTTTAAGTTTACTTATTTATTTTGAGAGAGAGAGAGAGAGAATGAATGAGCCAGGGAGGGGCAGAGAGAGAGAGAGAGAGAGGGAGAAAGAGAATCCCAAGCAGACTCCAGGCTGTCAGTCCAGAGCCCGATGTGGGGCTTGAACTCACAAACCATGAGATCATGATCTAAGCAGAAGTCAAGAGCCAGATGTTTAACTGACTGAGCCATTCAGGAGCCTCAGGGCTACTTGTTTTTATTGGAATAGATGTCTATCTTTTGTCCATCATTTAGAAATTGAATCCATCCCAAATAAATGGTGTAATCTACTAGCAAATAAGACTCTGTAGAGCTTGTCTGTGCTCCAAAATGTCAAAAATCAAATGATATGTATTTGATGTGTTGCTATGGATAGAACCTACTACAGTGTAGGCTACACAGATAGTATGAAATAAGTGCTTGCTGATCGACCTACTTTTGACAACGTTGACCCTTTAATTCTCCCCTTGAACACTGCAGAACTTCACAGTGTGCAGCAGGTTGACCCCTGTTGTCTTCAGGAGCTGGCAGAGGACACCTCCCCTTGTGTCCCTGCTGAGTCCCTGCACCTAACGTGGGGCCTGATGTGGTAGGCACAAGATAAATATTTATCAAAGAATGGATGTGGTCCTGCACATTAGTTTGAATAAGGAATTGCTTTACCTGAAGCTGACAACCTCAGTGACCAGGGGTCATCACTGACGTGATTAAAGAAAAGTAATTAGGGGCACCTGGGTGGCTCAGTTGGTTGAGCATCCGACTTCAGCTCAGGTCATGATCTCATCTTTCATGAGTTCAAGCTCCACATATGGCTCTCTGCTGCCAGCATAGAACCTGTTTCAGATCCTCTGTCTCCCTCTCTCTCTGCTCCTCCTTTGCTCACATGTGAACTCTCTCTTGCAAAAAATAAATAAACATTAAAAAATTTTTAAAAAGCTAATTAAAGCTTCTAAGTAGTTGGTGCTTCTTCTGAATATGAGACATTTGGATCAGCTGGCTTCTAAGGTCCCTACCAGATTAGCAACAGACCGTTTTTACCCGCTCTGCCCTATTTCTTCCCAGTGCCTCACACCAAAACCACATGATTAAATTTGTATTCATTCAGGGATGGAAAATCTTCCCATCCTTTTTACTCAGATCTGCAAAAGGAATGGGAATTAGCTTTTTGTCCTTTGCTAATTAAATACATTTTTACATGCTTAGAATTAAATAGAATAAAAAATGAACACACTGATTTTTTTTTTCCTGTAACGTGTATTCATTTCTAGGTCTTGGTGCCCAGACCGTACTGTTTTTCAAGCAAGAAAGTACATTGCAGATTCTTTGGAAGAGAAGTACACAGAACCAGTTATCCTAAACCTGGAGAAAACTTGGGAAGAAAGTGATACACGGACACCTTTGATATGTTTCCTGTCCATGGGATCTGATCCCACAATTCAAATTGATGCATTGGCCAAGAAACTGAAGCTGGGTATGATCAGAAATATATGCAATTTACTAAAGCCTCTCTATTTTTGCCTCAAACATTGCCTTTCATAATTTCATAACTGATTCTTAGAAGTGTATCTGTAAAACTAAGTTAGAAAAATATTAAACTCTTCCCTCTGTTTTCAGATCTCCTACCGTGTAGGTACGATACAGATATCTTTGTGCAGAAAGGAACACAGTTATGTTTTATATACCTTTTAAGTAGTAAGCAGATGACCATACTACACAAGAGCAGACTAGGAAGAACGAACATACAGAGGCATTGCCCTGTCTATATAAAATTACAAAAACGTCTATTTTGTCACAAATTGAAAAACTGTAACCATTATTATAACACACAGTAATTTGGGATTTATTCATTCATACTTTCATTCAATAACTCTTTAGTACAGACAGCAAGTTATATTCAAGAAGTGCAGAGTTGAACACAAAATAGCTGGGAAAGACAGATACATAAACACAGAATTGTGACAACCGCTGGAAGAGGTGTAGACACACCGGATTACAAGACCCAGAGCTGCTTGGTCTGCAAGGGGTAAAGGGGAAAGTATCAGAGTGATGGTATTTTGAGTGGGGCCTACAAAGGAGTTGAGATTTTACTAGGTGGGATGGTGGGAGGTACAAGGTAAGTTGCTCCAGGGGGAGGAGGCAGGGCAAGGGATTAGAAACACATATGGTGAGAGCAGTGACTGAGACAGCAAGACCAAAGGACCAGGACCTGTATGATGCACAGCACATTTGGGAAGATTTAACCATCCTTTTATAGGGCTGTTTATCTGCTCTTCATACCCTGGAAATCTCAATGTTGTTGGAATTGCCATTTGGTATCTTTCAGGTTCAGATCTCGGTAACTACCCTTATTGGGTTAACTCATTTATGTCTTTATAAAGATTATAAAGGTGATTGATTATGCATAACCAAACCTACCCTATGAAATAAAACTTAAATTGGGTTTATTATTAAGTTAACATAATGTGACATAAAATCAATTTAGTCCCCCCCATGTACTTGCCATGCCATGTGTATCGCCCTAAAAAATTAATGCATACCATTAGCTTACAGCATCATGGTCTATGGTCACTCTCTCTTTTCTCTTCTTGACTTTGCTCTGTTCACTGTCACCCTACCCTTCTATACTCTATATTGATCCGTGTTTCAATGGTCACTTTCTTCAGTCTGAACACTGATACCCAATATAAAGAGCTTCCAGGTTCTAATGGCAACTATTCATGGTTAAGTATTACTAACCACCTTTAAGGTAGGCTGTGTTGCTCTGGTATTTACAGCAATGTGCCAGTCATCTTCACTGGTCTAAGAGTGATGCCTCTTTTGCAGCCGTGTAGCTTGCAAATCTCCCTCAGATGTATTCCTCTATGGATATTTGTCCAGTCACTTTGTCCGCCTGCCCCACTTCTCTCTGCTCATAGGTTCCTTTCTCCTGTCTTACTATGAACTGATCTCCATGTGGCAGAACTCTTGGTCTCTGATGTTCATGAACTTCACTGCCTACATGGATAGTAAGTTCAGCATTTCCAGGGAAATTCCCCTTACTCTCTTGGCCCCAGGTCCAAAAAGCAAGAGAAGAAATTCATTGGTTTTGCTTTGGTCATGTGTTCCTTTCTGGACGAATCAACGAACTGTGGCTCTGGGGACGGATTCATAGCAGGAAGCACATGTATGGGGCTAGAGTGGGGGCATTTCTTAGAAGGGGATATTGTTCCTGGAAGATGGGCATGTTTCAACTAGAATTACCATTTCAAATGGCCTCAAAATAATGCCGTTGTCTAGGACAAGGGTTTAAGAACAGAATGAAGAAATTCAGAGTTTCCTTTGGGAAAAATTATAACCATGAGATAAAACAAATAACTAAGGCCAGAACTGTGCTATCATCACCTTTACTGCTGTTACATGTTATCATACTACTTTGCTTGACAATTTGGTGATTTCCATTTCTTGCCAGGACTTAAGTCTTTCCAACAATTGTTCAAGCTTCTGTTGGTTGCTCTGTTAGGATACTAAAACAGAATAGATTTAATTTTGATCCTGAAGGACCCAGTGAATTTTATAAAGAACTCTTTGCTTAATAATTTTTGAGAATGCTAGAAAGTCTCATGCTATTCACTATCCCCCTATATCTGTGAAATGAAACTATAATATGTACAGAATAACATATTAATCTAGTCTCAACTAGAAAGATTTTATTTGGATAACTGGATAACAGACAATCATAGAATGCTCAAAGTGAATAGACTGGAAATCTTGAACTCCAACTACCTTATTTTACAGAGGAAACTAAGATCCAGAGATCAGGCCAGACAGCTAGTTGGGGGCAGATACAGTTCAGGCCTGATCTCAGAGCTTCCAAATCCCACTGCAGTGGTCTGCTTTTTCAATCTCTCTCACTGCCTTCACTGGATGAATTAACCAGTTACCAGACAGCAACTTGAGGAATGGGACCACATCAAATACATTTTTAAGAAAATAAAAGCTTCTCTTTATGATATTGTTGGATGCCTGTCAGACTCTGCATTGAGAGATTTGGATCGGATAAATTCTTCCCAGAAGCACTGTGTACCTGGGCAAGAGAGGACAGATGGCTTTGGCATGAGAACCCTATCAGAGCCTGGATAAAGGAGAAAGAGGAGGGATGGGTTTGAAATAGAATCCAAACACAATGAAAGAGAACAAGTAAAATACAAACCCACAAATACACTGAAGTAGGAAGAGGAAATGGGTATAAAAACATATACAGATAAAAAAATTAAATAGCAAGAGAGCAGTATATGGTCATGGTAATAAACCTTCAAATATTATTAAAATAGACAAGTTTGTAGAAAAATACAAATTTATAACATTTCTCAGAAAAGGTGAAGAACCTGAGTACACCAATAATCAAGATGAGAAAAATTAGAAGCTTTTACGTTATGACCTCAGCAAAGGCCCTGGGCTTGTTTTTGTTTTTGTTTTTAAGTAAATCCTTTAAAACTTCCACATACTTTATTCCATTTCAGAACGTAGAAAAAGATGATACATTTTCCTTTTTATTTTAAGGAAATAGCATTATCCTGATAGAAACAGACAAGATACTAACTTCATAAAAGAAAGAAAACTACAAATTGACCCTACTTATAAATATAAAATGTAAAGATCTTAACTAAAATGAAAATGAAAAGATATCATTGTTTCATTAAAAAAATAATGTGCAAAACAGTAGTAATTTTTCTTGACCAAGAAGGAATGCATGGGTGATTATAAGAAAGATATAGTATTAAGAAATCTCATCACAACAATAAGTAAAAGACTTTACCTTAGGTTATCATATTATTACCTTGATAAATGCTGAAAAGGCTTTTCATAAAAATTAAACATTTGTATTTAACTTTTAAGAAGTTAATACATAAGAATATTTTATAAGTATAATAATGAAAATGAACTTCAGACATCAACATTTTACTTACTGGTAAACAACTAGACACATTAAAGTCAAGAATAAGATAAAGATGTCTGCTATCACCAGTATTATTGAGCATTGTTGTGGAAGATATAGCTAATATATTGTAAGAATCATAAATAAAAGATATAAATATCAGAAGGGAGGGACAAAAATCAGCATTATTCTCAGGCAGTGTAATTGTCTAACTAGAAACACAAATGAATCAACTAAAGAACTATCAGATCTAATGGAACAGTTTGGTAAGGTGACTGGTTACAAAATAAATATATTTAAAAAATCAATGTAACATCTTGTGAAATAAAATGTAAAAACCCCATTCACTATAGCAATAAAAATAAAACTGAGGAATAATTTTTAAAAATACCGATTAGAAGAAAACTATAAAACTTTCTTAGAGGCACAACAGTAGGGTAGAATAAATGGAGAGTTAAACCACATTCCCAGTGTAAAGATTCAATATTGTAAAGATGTCAATAGTCACTAAATTAATCTATAAATTGAATGAAAGTCTAATTGAAATTGCAACTATATATTTTTTGTTCTAATTGGATAGTAGAAAGATCTTAGATCATGTAAAACAATAAATGGACAAAAATAACCAAGAAAGCTTTGAAAAGCAAAAAGAATAATGGGGAACAGGCAGCACTAGATTTGTAAACCTTTATCAAATGGCAATAATTTAATCAGGGTGGAACTAGCTCAGGGTAGATAAACAGATCAATAAAGCAAAATGAAAGGCCTCAGATTAGGCTCTCGTATCTATAATAAGCTTAGTCTATGATAAGATTCACATTTCAAACCAATGGAGGAAAAATGGATTAGTCCATAAACATGGCTGGGCTACCTGGTTAACCTTAGTTTTTGTAACAATTTTATCTTTAAACTCCAAAGTAAATTCTAGGTTATTTAAGCTATAGAAGAAAACAAACAAAATATATTCATACTACTGGGGTAACTAAGATTTTCTTAATCATAGCATCAGAATCCAAAACCAAGGCAGATAGTTTGGCATGCTGAAGTTTTGAAACTTCTGTATGTCAAAGCACCATTAGCCCAAACAAGGATCAAGAGGGGGACTGGGAATGACAGCTTTCCATTTCAGCTGGAGAGACTGGCTGTTCTTTTTAATGTATATATCACAAATCTTTAAAATATCTGTGTCCTTTGTCTTGACTGTTCTGTATGTATCAAGAGATATATATCAAAATTTATATACAAAGATGTTTAATCTAGTGCCATTTATAATGAAAATTTGAAAAAGTCTCAAATATACAAAAGGCTAGAGGTTGAGTGAACAAACATGCATCAACATGATGGAATACTATGGCACCATTAAAAACGTTCCCAATAATATTTAGTGACAGTAAAATACTCACAATATACTGTTAAATAGAGATTTAAAATAACATCTATGAGTATAAGTACATATATGTAACACACATATATATAATTTTTAATATAGATAGGTCTACAATCCCTTATTCAAAACTCTTGGGGACAGATATGTTTCAGAAATCAAAATATTCCAGCTTTTAGAAAGATAATATCTCATATATTATGTAATATACTGCAAATAAGAGGGTTAATATTCATAGAGATAGAAATAAAGTCTATAAATAGCTTCATATCCAGTCAGGTCAGGTTTTGCCACTAAAATTATTTTCTGCAAATTTTTTAGTTTTCAGAACATTTTGAATTTTAAAATGAGAGTAATTGATTATGGATTGTGCATATTAAAAATAGTAGAATGAAAATCTAAGGAGGGATATTCATGATTTTCATTTTCTCTATACCCTCCTGTATTTTCCAGTGCTTTCACTGTGAGCATATACTACTTAACTAGAAATGAGAAATTAAAAAAAAAAAGAAAGAGGAAAAGAGAAAGAAATGGAAAAGCAGTTGAATTCTTACTAAAGTCTCTCAAAAAGCCCAAACCACCAAAATGTAATTATACTTTATTATCTGCAGCAGCACTTCCTACAATACCTTCTGCCTCCATCTTTCTTTTGAGAGCTCCTCTTATGATGTTGTGGCATCTTTCTTTACCCTTTCTAGAAATTTATATTTGTACTGCATTTTATCTCACTGGCCCCTGCCCTTTGGGACCTTTTCTTCTTAAGGGCAAAGCTTCATCACTTTTCCCATGTCAATCAATCTAGTTGTTCCAGATCATTCAGAAAGTTTATGAAGTATTTACTGACCTATGTTAAAAATGAAGACAGTCTTCAAGTCAATAACTTAAACTTCTACCTTAAGAAACTAGGAAAAGAAATTAAACTCAAAGCAAGCCAAAGGAAACAATAAATATTTCAGTGGAAAGAAATGGAACAGAGCATAGAAAAACAACAAAGAGTCAACACAGTATCTTCTTTGAAAAGATAAAAAAACACCTACTAACTAGTGATAAAAACAAATTAGACAAAAACAGACACATAGACCAATGGAATAGAATAGGGAACCCAGAAATGGGCCCACAAATGTGTGGCCAATTAATTTTTGACAAAGTAGGAAAGAGTATCCGATGGAAAAAAGACTGCCACTTTAGCAGGTGGTGCTGGGAGAACTGGACAGCAACATGCAGAAGAATGAAACTAGACCAGTCTCTTACACCATACACAAAAATAAACTCAAAATGGCTGAAGGACCTGAATGTGAGACAGGAACCCATCAAAACCCTCGAGGAGAAAGTAGGAAAAAACCTCCTAGACCTCCACCGCAGCAATCTCCTACTCAACACATCCCCAAAGGCAAGGGAAATGAAAGCAAAACTGAACTCTTGGGATTTCATCAAGATAAAAAGCTTCTGCAAGGCAAAGGAAACAATCAAGAAAACTAATAGACAACCGACAGAATGGGAAAAGATAGTTTCAAATGACATATCATATAAAGGGCTAGTATCTAAAATATACAAGGAACTCACCAAACTTCACACCCACAAAACACATAACCCAGTGAAGAAATGGGCAGAAGACATGAACAGACACTTCTCCAAAGAGGACATCCAGATGGCCTCCAGGCACATGAAATGATGCGCAACATCACTCATTATCAGGGAAACACAAATCAAAACCACACTGAGATAACACCTCACACCAGTCAGAGTGGCTAAAATGAACAAATCAAGAGACTATAGATGCTGGCGAGGGTGTGGAGAGACGGGCACCCTCCTACACTGTTGGTGGGAATGTAAACTGGTGCAGCCGCTCTGGAGAACAGTGTGGAGGTTCCTCAAAAAACTATCCATAGAACTCCCTTATGACCCAGCAATAGCATTGCTGGGGATTTACCCAAGAGATACAGAAATGCTGATGCATAGGAGCACATGTACCCCAATGTTCATAGCAGCAATGTCAACAATAGCCAAAACATGGAAAAAGCCTAAATGTCCATCACCTGATGAGTGGATCAAGAAGAAGTGGTATATATTCACGATGGAGTACTACATGGCAATGAGAAAGAATGAAATCTGGCCATTTGTAGGAAAGTGGATGGACCTCAAGGGTGTCATGCTAAGCGAAATAAGTCAGGCAGAGAAGGACAGAAACCATATGTTTGCACTCATAGGTCTAACAGGAAATTTTCAGAATGATCTAGCTTCAAGAAAAGCAAGCAGTGAGTAGTGCTTAAGAAAAATTGATTCAGTATCTAATGGATAGTTGATACCTGTCACAACACAGCATTTTACATACTGTTAAGTGAAACTGCAATACAATCTAAGTTTATTTTGGGAGTGTTTGCTGAGTAATTGGATTTAATGAAATGTTTAGAGGTGCAGTAGGCATGACTTTGAGTAGATATGAAAGAAAATGCAAAATGCTTATTGATTCATGATGTGGTTTCATCTTAGCTTGGGCAAAGCATGCAGTATTTAATACATAGTAGCAGAATATTTACTATTGAAGCTTGAAAAGATGTGAGTTCTTTGTGTGCAACCTTTCATTTATGCATGTGAGAGGGGTTTTTTAAAATATTTTTACCTTATAGTACTTGTTTTGCTTGTTGGGGTGTTTGCTTATTTAATACATTCCGTCAAGGACAGAAATTACATGCTGGTTTTTTTCCCCCTAGGAAGTGTGTCTTGGGTTTTTCCCTTATTATTTTCTTTACTTTTTTTTTTTCTCTTCTTTTTTTTGGTGGTGGGGGTGGTTATGTTTAAATGAAGTTGCTTTTACAACACCAAAGACTTAATCATTCATTTCCTATATAAAGGTAGCTACTTTTTTGCATGGACCTCAAGTATATTGTAGTATAGAGGTGGAATTTAAGGAAAGATATTAAGCAGGCTGTGTTTTAGCTTATGGGCAAGTAATTGTATCATTTATCTTGAATGTATCACAGATAAGCTGCTACATAACGATTGCCACTTCAGATAGCTGTGAAATTAGGTGATTAACTAGTTGTTACTTAACCTTCTAATTTCTGTATAAGTCTAATTACATGAAATAGAAGTTGGGGTTTTGATTTTTTACTTTGCTTTTCTGTTTGGAGTGTCATTGTAACCACTGTATTGTAAATGATGGAAAATAATTGCATATGTTACAAAAAATAAATGGTGTTGTATTAAAAAAAAACAAAAAAAAAAAAAGAAAAGAAAAAAAACAACAAAAAAAGAACAAAATTAGAATGCTGGTAATATATTGAGCCCCACTCTATAAGCCCCATCTCCACAAGACTGTGAAATATGCAAAGAGGTTAATTTAAATTATTCTTTTATAAAGATCAGAAAACATTATTTGATGATCATTAACTTGCCCAAAGTCATAAAGAGATAAGTGAACATTTGATGACAGGGAAATAAAGAGTGGTACCGGAGAATTCACTCCCAGAACTTAGTAGACAAACCATGGAAATGAGTCCTAAGGGTTATGACAAAAATAGAAACTTAAATAAGAAAAGAGGAAGTCTCCATAATGGATAATGTATGCCATTACCTCACAGTAATAAATAAATAAATAAATAAATAAATAAGAAAGAAAGAATTAGAAGGGATAGAAAGAAAGAAACAAGAAAGAAAATACCAAAGTTGATAAATCTTCAGTTTGACCAAGAGTAAGGGAGAGAAGACTAAGTTAACTAAAATCAAGAATGATAGGGGTAACATTACTGTTGACCCTACAAAAATTTACAAAGATCATAAAGGAATACTATGAATAATTATGCCAACAAATTAGATAACTCTAATGAAGTGGGCAAATTTTTAGCAAGAAATAACTACTGTAAGTGACTCAAGAAGAAATAGGAAACCTGAAGAGAACTATAGGAAGTAAAAATACTGATGTAGTAACCAAAACTTCCACAAGGGAAATACCAGGGCCGGATGGCTTCACTGGTGAATTCTACCAAACACTTAAAGAATAACACCAATTCTTCACAAATTTCTCCAAAAAATAAAAGAGGAGGGAACACTTTCCAACTTATTTTATGAGACCTCTATTACTAAGTCCAGAACAAAGGTACCACAAGAAAAGAAAACCAATATCCCTTATAAATAGAGAAGCAAGAATCCTCAACAAATTACTATCAAACTGAATTCAGCACCATATAAAAATGGTTATGCATGGGTTGCCTGGGGTTCTCAGTCGGTTAAGCGTCAAACTTTGGCTCAGGTCATGATCTCATGGTTTGTGAGTTTGAGCCCCACACGGCACCATGCTGGTTGGGTGGAGCCTGCTTGGGATTCTCTCTCTCACACCCACTCTCTGTCCCTTCCTGGTGCATGCGCTCTCTCTCTCTCTCTCTCTCTCTCTCTCTCTTTCTCTCTCTCTCTCTCAAAAATAAATAAACTTAAAAAAATTAAAAAGGTTTATGTACTAAGCCAAGTGGATTTATCTCAAGAGTGCAAGGTTGGTTATATATGAAAATTAAGCAATATAATATGTCATATGTATTGAATAAGGAACAAAATCCACATAATTATCTGAATAAGTGCAGAAAAAGCATTGAAAACAATTCAACACTCTTTCATGATGAAAACAAACAATTAAGAATAAAATGGAATAAAAATTTGTTCAAACTAATAAAGGGAACCTACCAAAACCCCACAGCTAACATCATATTTAATGGTGAAAAGCTGAATGCCTTTTCCCCAAAGGTCAGGAGCAAGACTCACCACTTCCATTCAGCATGGAATTGGAGGTTGTAGACAGCACAGTCAGACTGGAAGAAGTAAAATGATTTCTATTCACAGATTACTTGATTTTGTATATGGAAAATCCTAAGAAGTCTACCAAAAACTATTAGAGCTGATAAATGAGGTCAACAAGATTGCAGGGTAAAAATTAATATTTAAAAGTATATTGTTTTTCTATACAATAGTAAGAGCCATCCAAAAATGGGACTACAGGGGTGCCTGGGTGGCTCAGTCGGTTGAGCGTTTGGCTTTGGTTCAGGTCATGATCTCGTGGTTCGTGGGTTCGAGCCCTGCATCAGGCTCTGTGCTGACAGTTCAGAGCCTGGAGCCTGCTTCGGATTCTATATCTCCCTCTCCTGCTTGTTCTCTCTCTCTCTCTCTCTCTCTCTCAAAAATAAAGACTAAGAAAAGACTATAAAAAGAACCAAACAAGAAACAAAAATGAGATTATAAATGCAATTCCATTTATAAGAACATAAAAATACTTAGGAATAAATTTAACAAAGAATTATAAGACTTATGCATTGAAAAGATAAAACATCACTGAAAAAATTAAAGAAGACCTAAATTCATGGGAAGACATCCTATGTTCACGGGTCAGAAGACTTAACATTGGTAAGATGGCAGTACTCTCCAAATGGACCTACAGAATGACCAAAACAATTTTGACAAGGAAGAACAAAACTTTAGGTCTCATACTTCCTGAATTCAAAACTTACTATAAAGCTACAGGAATCCAAACAAGATGGTACTCGCACAAAGATACAGATATATATCCATGGAATTGAATTGTGGTCCCATCAATAACCGCTTACATATATGGTCAAGTGATTTTCAACAAGAGTGCCGGACTGTTGGATAAGGGAAAAGATGGTCTTTTCAACAAATGGTGCTGGAAAAACTGATAACCACTTTCAAAAGATTGAAGTTCAACCTTTACATCATACCATATACAAAAATTAACTCAAGATCAGAGAAAAATGTTATGAGCTAAAACTATAAAACTCTTAAAGAAAACGGGAGTAAATCTTTGTCGCCTTGGATTAGGCAGTGGTTTTTTAGACATAACGTCAAAAATGTAAGCAATAAAAGAGAAAATTAATAAATTGGATTTCATCAAAATTTGAAACTTTTGTGCTTCAGAGGGCACCATCAAAGAAAATGAAAAAGACAACTTACAAATGAAAGTATTTATAAATCATATATCTGACAAGGGTCTGGTATACAGAATACAAAAAGAGCACTTACAACTCAACAGTAAAAAGTCAAATACCCAATTTATAAGTGAGCAAAGAATTTAAATAGATATTTCTCCAAAGAAGATCTATAAATGACCAACAAACACATGACTACATCGTCAACATCATTAGTCATGAGGGAGATGTGGGTCAGAACTACAATGAGGCAACTACCTCACTCCCAGTAGGATGGCCTGAAAGAAAAAGATGGGCAATAACATGTGTGGGCCAGGATGTGGAAAAATGAGAACTTTCGTGCATTGCGCATGGGAATGTAAAATGGGGCAACTGTTTTTGCAAAACAGTCTGGCAGGTCCTCAAAAAGTAAAACATAAAGTTACAATATGATCCATTAATTCCACTTCTAAGTTTATACTGACATGAATTGAATATATGTCTGCACAAAGACTTATACGTGAATATTCATAGCATTCATGTTCATTATTCATACTAGCCAAAAAGTAGAAACAACCCAACTGTCTGCCAGCTGATGAGTGGGCAAACAAAATATGGTCCCTCCATGCAGCGGACTGCTACTCAGCCATAAAATGAATGAAGTTGTGATCCACGCCATAACATGAATGAATGTTGACAACACTGAGCTGGTAAAAGAGGACAGAACCAGAGACCACATCTCGTGTAATTCCATTTATACGAAATGTCTAGAGTAGAGACGGAAAGCAGATTAGTGGTTCCTGGTTGGGAGGGGTCATGGGGCGTGACCGCTAATGAGGGTGGGATTTCCTTTGGGGGTGATGAGAATGTTCTGGAATTAGATAGAAGTGATAGTTCCGCAAAAGTGATGAATAAACTAAAAAACATTGAATTATATACTTTGAAAGGGTATATTACATCTCAGTTTAAAAGTTTAAGGAAATAGTTATTGAGCACCAGCTGTGTACCACCCGCTATTTAGGTGCTGGGCTGGCACCTGGGATCTAAGTCCTCCCTTTCCTGGAGCTCACATTCTAGTGTGGGGGTAAAACGGACACTAATCGACAAACAAGTGGGCATATACTATGGTAACAAGTAAAGTACATCATATGCTAAGAAAGAAGCAGCGTGAGGGGCCGAGTGATGGGTGCGCTGTGCCGTCTTACATGGGGCGGGCCAGGGGAGCCTCGCTAAGAGGGTGAGGGAGATGTGCCGTGTGAAGGAAGTGAGGCAGTGCAGCTCTCGGGGAAACACCTTCCAGGCAGAGGCAACAGCAGTGAGGCCGGAGTGTGCCTGGGGAGCAGGCCAGTGCAGCCGGAGGAGAGCGAGCGTCTGAGCGGGGGAGAGCGGTGAGGCAAGGGGTGTGTGTGTGTGTGTGTCGTGTGTTCATGTAGGTGTGTGTAGAGTGTGCGTGTAGTATGTGTTCACGTAGTGGGTGTGCAGAGTGTGTACATGACTTAGGGGGGACAGTGGTGAGGTAAGGAGTATGTGTGTGTAGAGTTTGTTCATGTAGAATGTGTGTAGAGTGTGGAAAGAGTGTGTGTATAGAGTGTGTACAGTGTGTGTAAGGTATATATGTGGAGGGTGTGTGGAATGTGTAAAGTGTGTGGAGAGCATATGTATAGAGTGTGTGTGTGTAGAGTGTATAAAGAGTGTGTGTACATGTAGTATGTGTGCAGAGTGTGTACAGTGTGTGTGTGTGGAGTGTGAAAGGGAGAGAGAGTGTGTGTGTGTATGTGTGGATATGTGGCCACAGTGGAGGCTATTGTGTGTGGCTTTAGAGGCTGGAGCTAAGAACTTTGCATTGGATTTTGCTCTGGATGAGATGGGAAGCCATCAGAGGGTTCTGAGCAGAGGATGGACATAATCTGATTTAGGCTAATCCCTCTGTCTGCTGTGAGAAGAAGAGCTAGTAGGGAACAAGGGTAGGGGACGGAGTGCGAGTGAGGTCACTGGTTAAGCTATTGCAAAAATCAAGGTGAAAGGCGATGGAAAGCGGAGATGTGGAGAAGTGGGCAGATTCTGGGTGTTTTTTGAAGGGATGCCTCTGAGTCTCCTCCTGATCCATTCATTCATGGATCAATATTAGAAATTCAGGCCACCTGAATGGAAACCAGATCTTCCTTTTTGAAGGTGCATTTCAGAAGAGTTGGAAGGAGAGAAGAGATAGACTGTGGCTCGCACTCACGTGATAACCCTGTTTGTCCCTATCAAGGCTTTCCCCGTTGACCTGAACATTTGTGTGTTCTTCGAGTGAAGGGCTTAGTTAGCATCGGTTGAGAATGATCCAGAGCCTCCTCATTCAAGTCCCACCTCCCCTTTCTTCTCCTTTGGTAGGTTGTGTGGATTCTTGTTGGCTGCCTCTGGGAGCAGTGCCTGGTTCCACCTGAGCCTCTTGAAATTCTTGATGCTCCAAGCAGCGCTTTTTTATCCTCTGTCAGGCACCCTTGCCAGGTTTCTCCCTGGGACCCTGAGTTTATGAATAATCTCTAATATTGCAATTTACAAAGCCTCACAGAGTCTCTGTCCATTAGCCACGCAGCGCCATTTAAATGGTGTATGTCCTGACCACTTCTCTGGCTCCTGACATACTTCCTTTCCACCCCATAAATTTCTCCATCACTTGTAGCCTCCTCTAGCAGTTTCCATACTCGCCTCATTGTTTGCTCTACCGCAGTGGCCACTTCACTGAGGATCCTGGCTCATCTCAGAGAGCAGGGCAAAAGCATTAACTGCTTCACAATGTCTCCACTGACTTCCTTCCCTGGTTCTGAGATCATGCCCCTAAAACTCAAGGAAATCGGGTCTACAAAAGTTTGCTTGAAAGTTAATTTCCAATTCACGTTTCACAAGTTCATAGACTTCTTTATTTAGTGAGTTCCTGTGGCGGTGCAAGTGGGTTCTCTGCCTGGGACCTCAAATGCACTAATGAAGCTAAATAGGGGATTCTCCCTTGAATTGTAATCACACTTCTGATCTTGGTGTGGCCTCCACTTTCTCTTCATGCTCAGTTCCAAGATGGTGATCTTATCTAAGGAACAGTTAACCCTGAACGCAGTCCTCCTGGGGCTGAGTTGCTTTGAGTTCTCTCTCGGAAAATAGACAACCATGCAAACAAACCCAAAACAGACAGAAGGCACTGCAACCCTGACATCTTAAAAGAATAAAAACCCAATTAAATTTTTACTGAAGCATTCGTTAAAACACCAAAGAAGCTTCTAATCAGAACATACAGCAAAACTCGAAAATCCTCCTTCCCTCTAAATACCTGTGATCACCTCTTTATCTCCAAACACCCCCAAACTCTCTTAAAAACTCAACCTCGTGCCCTTTGTCTGTCTTTACCCTCAGCTTTCCAGATGGTGCCTCCAGTTTCTGCCCCACTCATTTCTCTCATCAACACAATCAAAGGCCACACCTGTTTGAATAACAAGGGCCCTTCTTAAAAGCAATTGCAGGAGGGAGGCCATGACTATGGAGGAATTAATTTTTTGTCCCAATCCTGTTACAAGATTTGCATCATATCATAGTGCTCCTTCCCCTGTGTTACAGAATGCAGAACTATCTCAATGGGGCAAGGACAAGAGGTACATGCTCGAAAGCTGATTCAGGTGTCCATGCAGCAGGTAGGTGGCAAGGACCTACTCCTAGTGCGTCACTCTTGCTGTTAGTCCTCTGGGCATCGGGTCCACCCGGCACCGCCATGGTGGTGCCTGAAGCATTCTGCCTGTGATGCTCCAGCATCGTTTTCCATTTTTTCAGTGTGGTATAGTCAACCTTTGATTACCAATGAATTTTAAAGCTTTTAATGTTGTTATTATTTATTTATTTCGAGCGAGAGAGCGAGAGTGAGATCAAAGGACAGACAGAGAGGAAGGGAGGGAATCCCACACAGGCTCCATGCTGTCAGCCCAGAGCCCAACGTGGAGCTCAGTCTCATGAAGTGTCGGATCATGACCTGAGCCAAAATCAAGAGTTGGACACCTAACCAACTGAACCACCCAGGCACCCCTGATTACCAATAAATTTTAAACCTCAAGCTAGTTTGCTCCTGACATCCCCACAAAAAGCTTGTTTTATTTTCTATAGTATAAGCTCTATCTTATTTTCACTAAATAATTTTTTTTGACAACTTGGCAGACACACTTTCTGGTTTCTAGGAATGGAGCTCTGGCAAGCCTTGGAATTTGACAATCAGCATTAACAGATAGTGCTTAAAAAGTGACAGACCGAGACAGTTGAATTTCAATTTTTGGCTAAAGGCAGGCTTTATTTTTTTTCATTAGTGGATAGTTGCAAATGAATAAGAAATTCATGTTGTGTTTAAATATTGATAATGGTTTTTATTGAAAATTGCAAGCTGGATGGAATGTTGAGAAATATTTTCCATCACACCTAATAATACACAGGACATTAATTTTCTAGAGATGGTTGGTTGATAGCAATTTCAGCTGTGATAAGAAATTGCACTACTTATAAAAATAAAGTAAGATCTCGGTTTATTTTTAAGCTTTTGATCTCCTAATGTCTGTAGCAACTTTGGTGCAGCTTTTTCTTGGGAATTAATGACTAGAGAGGGTTAATGAGCTAAGTCTCTGCTTGGGCCATCAAATTTTCAAGTTAGTCATTAATTCTCAAGTGCCCTAAGCCTTTTTCTTTATCACTTAATTATATTCAATAATCTATTTATATAATTTATATATATCAAGGCAGCTACATATAATTATTTTTGCTCAGATACAATCATTCACTCTATGGAGTGATTTGATAGTTTAACTCTGGGCCTAAATTATTTCTTTACTTTCCATGAATGAGAAACTTCTAAATTTCAGTACTACATTCACACTACCCTGCTTTGGAATATTAGCTTTTACATAACTTCCATGTCCTGTTTCTCAAGGTGGGATAAGTAAGAGGGGGGAGAAAAAGCCCACAAAAGGTGCCACATTGCCACTTGAGAACACCAGATTTTTAGGATGAAATGGAGGTCCCCGCCAGTAATGGGATCCATGGTGACACAACTAACTGTGGAGTCTATCTTCCTTCGCACCCCCCTCTTGTCTAGACCAGCATGTCCCCTTTGCTGCTGAAGCCAGTTCAAATTATATTTTCTCTCACAGTAGAAGGCATAACACACAAGACTTACTATATACTTACTGCATTCAAAATTTTGCATCATATCATAGTGCTCCTTCCCCTGTGTTACAGAATGCAGAACTATCTCAATGGGGCAAGGACAAGAGGTACATGCTGGTCGCTGTATTGATCTGATTTTTATATCAGGGTATCAAAAGATTGTCTGGTTAAAAAGCTATGTTCTCCTAGAGCAGTTGGCTAAGTGACTTATATTGTTAAGACGGTTTTAGCAAGTGTTACAGTAGTGCTTAGTAAATTTTGTGGCTTTAGGACTAGAAGGGAAGGGTGATGACAACAAATGAGGTTTACATTACGGTAGCACAAGTCACCATGAAAATGAGATGACGTGTAACTCTCTTTGTGACTATGGATGGTTTGAGTCAGTTCTGACTCACCTTAGGACGTGTTGTTACAAATTCCAAAATACCCATTCCTACCATTAGATGGTGCACACACTGTACTTACACAGGACTTAAAGCTTTAATTTCTATTTCCTTCTGATCCTGGGGTGGCTGAGTACTCTCGTTTTGAACCCACTTGATGCCAAGTAACCAGTTTTACCAGTAGCAGAAGAAATGTTTGTATTGACATATGATCATCTTATTAAAAATAAGTACTTAAAACAGTATTTACATGCGCCAAGCAAAGGTTGTTTTTTTTAATAGTACATTTTGTTTTCTTAAAATCGTAACAAAACATTACAAGATATTAATATGAAACCATTTTCGAACACAGGGTGGCTGGGTTTTACTGCAAAACTGTCACCTTGGCCTAGAATTCATGGAAGAATTGCTGGAGACGTTAATTACCACCGAAACCTGTGATGACTCCTTCCGAGTATGGATAACTACTGAGCCCCATGATCGATTTCCAATTACGTTGCTTCAGGTTTGTGGCTGTGACATAAGTGTTTTTTCCTCGAGAGTTGTTTGAATAAAAATGACATCGTGGCAATATTGAAAGATGAAAACACAACAGGGCTTTTGGTCCAGTAGAGTCTGTAAGATCCTATATAATAATTGTCAAGGCCTTGACTATAATCATCCATATTCTATAGGAACTATTTCCATAGAAGAGTTACAAGACTCGGTACTAACTCACAGGGTTTCAGCTGTGATTCACGTCATTAGGTTACACAGTGCTGAATTCCAGCCGATATTTTATGTACCGTAAGCATACTGCTGTCTGAGGGATTGTAATTTCTATTTTATCCTTTACAATAATTTCTAGAAACAAAACTACTGTTTGCTTTTTACGACAGACTTCTCTCAAATTCACTAATGAGCCGCCCCAAGGCGTACGTGCGGGTTTGAAAAGAACATTTGCCGGAATTAATCAAGACCTTCTGGATATCAGTAATTTACCCATGTGGAAGCCGATGCTTTACACAGTTGCATTTTTACACTCCACTGTGCAGGTAACTCTGAGAGCAGTTTGCATATTTAGGGGATGCTAATGATGCCACGTTGTTTCTCTGCTGCACTGTCTGCTCACCTCATCCTGCTTTTTCTCTCCCTTCATGGCCCTTCTCCCCACCTGGCATAGTATATATTTGTCTGTGTACTTAAATGTGCTCCCCTCATGCCCCTCACTCTGGCCACGAGAGTGTAAGATTCTTGAAGGCAAAGACTTTGTCTTTTTGTAACTGTGCAGTCTCTCTGGCCACGGGAGCATCTGGAGCATTGCCAGAGCTCAATACATATTTGTGAGATGAACATGGATTATTTAGATAGGAATTTGGTTTTCAAAGTGCCAATGCTGGCTGGGAGCATTATGTACACTATCTCATATGATACTAACAGTCACATTTCTCAAGGTAGGATTATCACCATTTTAAAAAAGAGAAAATTGAAGTGCCTGGGGGGCTCAGTAGGTTGGGTGTCCGACATTTGATTTTGGCTCAGGTTATGATCTCATGGCTTGTGGGACTGAGCCCTCTGTTGGGCTCTATGCTATCAGTGCAGAGCTTGCTCGGGACTCCTTCTCTCTCTCTCTCTCCCTCTCTCTCTCTCCCCCACTTATGCAAATACTCTCTCTCAAAATAAATAACATTTAAATAAATAAAAGGACATTGATTGGTAATATGTCCAGATGTATAAATAAATGAATGAAGATAGTAGGACTAAAGCAGAAGCAGGAATAATTTTCTAGAAGCTTTTCATAGATTATTTCACCAGTCTGACTGCAACACCTGTGATTTTCCTCAGACTCAAGAATGTGTTCCTTGGACTGTCCTAAATAACAGGAGAACTTTGTTAAACTGGACACAGGAAAAACAGCCCCACTCCAGGTCCATCCCCCCTTATTTCTTTAGTTTGTGAAAATAAATTAACCACAACCTAGGAAAGATAAAATAAAATAAAAATGAGGAAATTGAGGCTCGGAGAGGAAAGGTAACTTCATAGGCGGTAGGTCCAGGAGTCCAGGCTGACCCTGGCTGCCTTGGGTGGAAGTGTGTTCTGAGCCCGCCAGTGATGGTGATGGCGACATTGGGAGGCAGAGTCACAGTGGTTACCTGTCATCTTCAGGTTGTTTTCTATTTGCTTTTACCATACACTTCTATGTTAATTTAGTAATTTTATGACTATGCAGCCATAGGTGTTTTCATTGTGCTATTGCTTTGTTCTACATTTGATTTTATATTTTGTCCTGTATTTGAAAGCTGTATAATTTTAATGTACTTGAGTCACTCCTTGATTTCAGAGAGAAATGAACGGGCTCCTTTAACCCCTTCTACATTTCCTCCTTCCCTGAGGCTGGAGTGAGGACAAAATGAATGTCCTGGCTTGTACCAGGAGTCCTGCCTTAGCTGTGCGTAGTGGCACCCAGAGCTTCACCTCTTCTCCCCCCATCCTGCCCAAAGATGCAGGGGAATTTAATGCTCATCCATTCTGGGCGTATTTACTCTCAGGTTCCTTGTCCCTGCCACTCTAACAGGTTCCCAAAGGCCCAACGGAGAGGGCTGTGTAGAGGAGACAATTGTGTATCTCCTGTGTATTGGCCCCCTAACCTGAGAGAGTTAAAGCCAGGTTAAACACTTCGTGGGTGCCTATATTTACCAAGTCCCATTGTGGCCTTTGGATTGTAAATTAAAGCTTTCGAGTCACTGAAGCCTATTTCATACATTCTTATCTGGGAATTATTTGCTTTGCTACTTCTTATCATACTCTAATACAAAAATTACTTTAACTCTGTTATTTAATTCCCAGTTCACAAATAATATATTTTATGATGCTGTTCCCAGTAGTGATGATTCAACTCTTCCACTGTGCTTGTCATGGGGAGATGATTGGGAGTATTTTCCATGTGGTCAGTGTGGCAGCCTGTGTTTTTGTGGCCATTATCCAAGTACTAAATAGATAAGCAACCATAGGGCCATGGTGCAGTCATGGGGTTAAGAAGAGCTTGCACTTAACATGACATGCATTTGGATTAAAACAGGAAGAAGTCTGCATTGCTAGGGCTGTGACGGTAAAGGTTGAATGTCTAGCACATTCACAATGCTGGAGAGAGCAACCTCATGGAGAGTCAGGAGGCTGGGACGTCAGGCCTGTCGTGAAATCAGTTAGCTCCGTGAAGATCGTTAAGTCCCTCTCAGGGCTTCTGTTTCCCCGTCTGTGTGTTTAGAGTCAGAAAGAGGTGGTCTTTCAAGATTTTTCACATTTCTAAAATTCTCTTAACAAGTTCTGTGACTACACAGGGAGCACAGATAATCCAAGCGTAGTTTCCCCTGTTCTGTTTTTATCATTTGCAGAAATATTTACTGTGATATTACCTAAATAATTTATTTTACTTGTTAGGATGGAGCCTACTTGATAGGAAAATGCAGGTCCTGGACCAGCAACGTCCACATGGCTCAGGAGCTTGTAAGAGACCATCCCAGGCCCCACCCCAGACCTGATGAATCAGAATCTGCATTATAATAAGATGCCCAAGTGATTCATGCGCATATTAAAGTTTGAAGGGAGGCTGCTACACGAAGGACTGTTCTGGGTTGGAATGATCATGACTTAGATTCCTCCAGTGTTGGACATAATAGCCCAATACCTGATTTGTTAATTGATACCTTCAAATAAACCTAACTATCCCTTGCTTTATACAAACATGATGCATATGCATTTGTCCTTACAGAGACTGACAAAAAGAACAGGGAACTGGCTCGTGTCACATGCTCTGAAGCTTCAGGGCTGCATAGGAGTTCATGCTGGAGCACATCACGAGTCAGAAGGCAGAACCTGGTGGTGAAATAGCGGTCAAATGCAAGAGCTGTGTATGCCCCAGTGCAGTTTCCCTTACTGAGTTATGGTTTGGCATCAAGCCAACTCACCCCTGCTCAAGGGCATCATGAGTTATATTGATTTTGGCTCACCTTACAGATAACAAAATGAACACCCCTCCTGTCCCATAAGAAGGGGAATAGTCTTGGCTGGTCAAGGACAACTGTCTTGGGCAGCACAGTGAAGGGTGTGATTTGTTTCGTCAGTGAGGTAGGAGCAGGCTTACCTAGAAGGAGGAGGCCATGAGTGCTTCCATTGGAACTTGCAGAGAGACACAAGCCAATTCTGCACCAAACTTTCCTTGCCCCAGACCCCCATGGGCTTCCCTCTTCTCTCCTCCAGGAACTTATTATAAATGTATGTCAGGAAGTTACTGCAGCCGCGGTGCCCTTACCACAGTTGGGAGATGACTCTGCCCTAGCCAGCCAGCCCTCCTGCCATCCCGAGAGAACCCACCATGTCCAGTGCCTCAGTTCCATTGGCTGCTGCTCCTTGAGGGCATTTCCACATCCTTTGGAGATTACTCTCAATGGAAGCTTCCCTCTGGACTTAATATCATCTCACTATGATTTCCCAGAAACTCCAGTGCAGTGTCATTCTGGGTTTCAGAGCTAGGCCACATTCACCCTTCAAGATTTTAATTTTAAATAGATCTTCCTCCAGAGTCTTGGTCTTTTGAAACTAAATAATTACATTTGTGGTGTCCTTTCATAAATTCTATGGTATTCTGTGGAAGGTTAGAATAGCGCTTTCTGCTTTTTTCCTATTGATGGTCAATGTACCATCTTTTGTTTGAACAATGCATTGGACACAATGAATGTCTAATGCAATGGTTTTCAGCCATTGTCTGGGCCCTAGAGTCCCAGAGAGGAGGCAGCAAGGTGGGCTGCTCAGTCCTTTAAAACACTTCTTCAGTGATTCTAATATGCAACAAGAATTGAGAATGATTGCCAAACATCTATGGCCCTTATGACAGGAATCCTTGGGGCACCTGCGTGGCTCAGTTTGTTAAGCCTCCAACTTTGGCTCAGGTCATGATCTTGTTCAAGCCCCGCATTGGGCTCTGCTGACAGCTCAGAGCCTGGAGCCTGATTTGGACTCTGTGTCTCCTCTTTCTCTCTCTCTCTCTCTTTCTCAAAAATAAATGTTAAAAAAAAAAAAGACAAGAACCTTAATCATCTTTATGTCCTTTACATGGGTTGGAAGTTTTCTCATCACCTTGACTTGTCTACTTTGAGGCCCACTGTTGGGGATTTTTCTAATTGTTTATGTATAAGTCTGTGAGGAATTTTGCTAAAGGCATTTGTAGGAGCTGTTGGGGTTTGCAGTGGCAGTTGCAGGCTCAGATATTTTCTCCTGGCTCCTAAAAGTAATTAAATATTACATAAAAATGGTCATATGGAACAGGGTCCAGGGAATTCCAATGCCAGCAGTTCTTCCTTCAGAAAAGTGTTTTCTTGTCCTATATCTTGTTTTCTTTATCAAGTTTGAGCCTTGACAAACATTTCCTTTGAGTTTGATGGTGCAAATGAACTTCTTGCTTTGGGGAGGCATGATTGCAAAGTTCTTAGTTTAAATGTCTTCATAATAATTACAATAATATGATACAAGCTTATAGAAATATCTTTCACATTCTGCTTGCTGATTTTTCCCAAAGATTCTGGCCATTTCTGTTCATTATCTTCACCTTTTAAAGTTTCCATGCTGTTGTGTGGTATGGATTGCATTTTTCATTTTATGTTAGCTCCAGTTATTAAATAAACAAGATGTGGTGTTCCAAATAGAACCTTATTTTGCAGATGCAACTGAAGTGATTCTGTGTGGGGCTGTGGGGGGTGGGCTTGTTTGGGCTGAAGTAGAATCTAACATAAAATTGGAAATGGCTTTGACATCATTAAGATGATGACTCCACTGAGCAACTTTTCTTCAGCGTCCACATGAGGAGTTCAAGCTTTCAAGATTTCACTAGTAGTTTTGTGTTTTATAGATTCTTTGGAATGGAAAGAAGGAAGTATACTGGTCAAATTCAGTAAAGAATACAATAGTCTTCTTAAAATCACCACTTTCCAACTTAATAATAAATAGTAACTCCCTCTATTGAATCAGGTTTTAGCTCTTTGTCCTGACATTCAAATCTGTGTACATTCCACTTACTCATCACATGAGCACATAGTTCTAGCTACTCACCCAAGGTCATTCTCTGCTGCAGTAGAACCACTTGCTTGCAGCCTCTTGCTGGATGAATCACAAGCTTTGTGTTTCTCTCTTTGCTCATGGTCTTTGCCAAGTCCAGCAGTCTTTTCTCCCTGCTTTTCAAAGGCGAGCTTCAGTTTCATTCTTCCCAGAAGCCTCTGATTGAATGTCTTCTTCTTCTTATCATCTGTTAAATTCCGACAGTTAATTATACTCACTATCACATTGCCCTCTAAGGCTTATTTTTCTCAAATAGATTAAAACTTCTCAAAAATACATTGATTTTAATATTTTTCCATTGTCTCACATAGGACTCATCCCATAGTTTCAAAAATACTAATTGGACTGAAGAGATTCAGTATTCCAGGCAAAGACCCTTGCTTTTGAGTTTCTAAATGAGTTCTTAGTTCTCCCAATGTACTGATAATATTCCAAGGTGGTAATTCATGGTTCTTTCTTTATTGTAACTTAGATCAATGAGTACCAAAAAATTGCAAGAAAATGAAATGACTTCATTTGTGAAAGTAAAATCAGCCCCCCAAGATTTTTCTTTTTTTTTCAAGATAAGCTAAAAAGTCTATGACTTTAGTGAACCAACCTAAAAAGTAAATGTTTTAAATGAAACTTGATAGTAAATAGCATAAAGTAAAGCAAATCTCAGCATTGGGGCAATTTTCTAGGATCATATTTTAAGAAACAAAAGAATTGCGATGGCTCAGTGCGTGTAAATGGGAGTGTGTCCATAGAGCCAATTTAAGCAGCTTTAGTAACTGGAAAGGAAGAATTATCTTTCATTCAGTCTCATGTCTAATTGAACAGTAAATTTTAAAAATTAAGTCAAACATAGGTGAAACTATTTTAGAATTGGTTCTCTTTTAAAAAAAATGGAAAACATTTGCATCTCACCAATAAATGTTAGCTTTCTTCTCTCTGAAGGCTTCAGAGTAGAAGAAATCCAGAGACTCAAGGCTTAACTGAATGCATTTTCATATTACTATCGCAGAGACCCTCCCAAACCCACTTTTTCTCCAAAACAACCTGGGAGGAGGTTCACCTCAATGTTTCTGGGATCCACTTAAGAAATTTGAAACCTTGTGTCAGCCTCAGAAATTATTCTCCAAGAGGATGAGAGGGAGAGTGGTTTCATTCTGATAATAATCAGTCTAGTATTAATTACACAATCATAATCCTTTCCCCAAAAAGGTGCAAAAGGGAAGACATGTTTCTCACAGTCAAGGTTCAAATCTGGTTACAGGACCAAGTATTTCAACATGAAACAAGTAGAAAAACACATCATGGCAACATGAATGGTAAGACCAGGAAGTGGAAAGCCATCAAGAGAAGCTGACACCTTTAAGAGCCAGGGCTTTTCCTCTTGTATTTAGGATGATACCACAAGTCTCTCCCATCTATTAAGGCATCTCTGCTCCTTCTCACCTCACTGCGTTCAAGGTACAGGTCTGGAAGTAATGTTAGTGCCCTCAGTCTTGTTAAAAAGGAGAAAACAGACCCAGAATGGAGTTACTTGTACTAAGGACGCATCACCAAACTGAAACTGATACCTAACCTAACTGCAGTTTCAACCTTCTCTAAGAATGTAATTTTAACCAGTCAGTTTGGAATTTCCTGGTCACCACCAGTGAAATAATCCCCTGACAGACCCTTTTAGTCCTCCAAAGGAAATCCTTTTTCAGTCCTCCAAAATAATCTTTTTTTTTTCTCATTTATGACTTCCTCTGCCTTTAAAACCCCTTCCTTTTCTGGGGCACCAGGATAGCTCAGTGGGTTAAGTGTCCAACTCTTCATGGGATCGATTTCTACTCAGGTCATGATCTCACGGTTCCTGAGATAGAGCCCCATACCAGGCTCTGCTGTGATGGCACAGATTCTCCTTCTCTCTCTGCCTCTCCCCCCAACTAAGATTTATTTTGAGAAAATAAATAAACTTAAAAAAATAAAAATTAAAAATTAAACCTTTCCTATTTTATAGCTCTTTGGGGCTCCTTTCTATTTGCTAAATGGATGCTGCCTGATTCATCAATCATTTAGTAAAGTCATTTAGATCTTTAAATTTTACTCATTTGAACTTTTGCCATTTAACAGTCTGGTCTCTCAGGGTCAGAACATCTGGACCCAAATTAGTTTTCTTGGTTTACTTAATATTTTAAAAGCAAATTCTGAAAATCAGTCATTAAACTTTCATGCTTTCTGAATTTTTTTCTCTGAACTGTCCATGAATTTGTCTAAACTAAAATTCATTTAGATTATTTTAAGTGGGGGTATTAATTAGGATCTAAAGCATGGAGCAGCTGCAATAAGAAGTATTAGAATGGGCTGTGAAGACAGTGTGTGTGTGTGTGTGTGTGTGTGTGTGTGTGTGTGTGTTGGGTTAGGGAAGGCAGACAAGAGAAAGAAAAGTTAGTATATAGTTAAAGGTAAAGAAATAAAATTATACCTTCCCATAGATGTTTTGGGATTCTACTCTGCATGTAGGTTCTCACCTCAGCCACTAGGGTCAAAGGACTAGAAGCTAACCCAAATAAGTGATTGGACCTTCCCCCTCACCCGCTGCCTTAGAGACTGGTTATATGCTGAGGCAGAGGAAGCTGATGGCATAGTAATATTTGAGTTAATGTATGTGGTTTGCTAGGTGATTAGAGCCTGGAAGTACCTGTTCTCACATTTACATACCTTGAAAATGGTCCCCAGAACATTGAGGTATTTGAATCATTTGATCTGAGCCCAGCTGGGTTGATTATAAAGTAATCTGGCAATTCAAAACAGTTAGCCGCTGGTCCAGAGGAGAGAACAAATAGGGCGCTGTGAAAGTTTTAAGAAGGATGTGTCATGTTTTACAATAAAGATTCGGGGTTTTCAAAACCTGAAATTGCAAGATTACAAAGTGACACGAGCAGGGAGTCTAAATGCTCGAGTACTTCAGCTTTTCAACTTGAAAAACAAAAATGTAAACCCTTACATTTAACATTTGACATTTCTAAAAGTCTAATTTAGAATAAATTCATTGAAGAGATATTTATTCAGCCCCTACTGAATTTTTTGAGCTGGCGATGGAAACTGAGACTTTTTTTTTTTTAAATCCCAAGAACTACAATCTGGCAAATATTTGAAGATTTGTTCTTGTAAATCATCTGGCAATAGAGCCATGAAACAATATTTCTAATGATTAATAGATCCAAAATTGTATACTGTCCTTTTATGACATCAGCCTATCTCTATATCATGCCTGAATTTTCCTGTACTTTATGTTTTAATAAAAGACATCAGATACATTCAGTTTTGAAATCTCACTTATTTTCTTTGGCATTTTTAAGGAGCGACGCAAATTTGGTCCCTTAGGATGGAATATTCCCTATGAATTCAATTCTGCTGACTTTACTGCCAGTGTCCAGTTTATTCAGAATCACCTTGATGAATGTGATATTAAAAAGGTGAGTGAAATGGCTTTCTTTCCCCCAATTTTTACTGCTGTCCTTAAAGCAAGCTTCCACAGACATTTTCAGTCTATACTATACAGTGAACCTAAAAAGGTTTTCCCTGCCTCCCCAAAAAGGGACTGCTTATTCCCATCAGCTGTTTCCTGGTCCAGCCATTTCCACTCACACCGCTGCTGCCCATAGGGGTGCATTTGGATCCCCATCTCACGCTTGTGTCCCCGGCCCACTCCTCTCTCTCTGGAGCACATACACGACAGAGACAGACCACAAATGAAGAAACTTCACAATCTTCCTCATGTTGCACCCAAGTGCCACAGTGCACTCCAAGACAATGTCCATCTTAAATTTTTTTAATGTTTCATTTATTTTTGAGAGAGAGAGACAGCGTGAGCAGTGGAGGGTCAGAGAGAGAGGGAGGCACAGAATCGGAAGACAGGCTCCAGGCTCTGAGCTCGCTGTCAGCACAGAGCCCAACACGGGGCTTGAACCCATGAACCGTGAGATCATGACCTGAGCCGAAGTTGGCTGCTTAACTGACTGAGCCACCCAGGCGCACTGATAATGTCTATCTTAAATCAGATTTTTCTTCCAGCATTTCACAGATGCCTCTTCAGAGGTGAAAATGTTATCTCTCAGTGAAGGTGAAGGTTCTTTCTCACCTTTAGTTGCATCTTAGCAGATGCTTAAACTTATGCAGATAAATAGAATAATTTCTATTAATGGGCACTGATCATTGTACAGCACTTCATAGCTCTCAGTGCTCATGCATGCAAGATCTCGTTGGTATCTTCACAGCTCTGTGAGGTAGGTACAGAAGACATTACTGTCATTTTGCTGATGAGGTAACAGGAGAGAATGAGGGACTTCCTCAAGGTCACAGAGGTAAGAACACAAACCCAGTTGTCCTTCCACATTGGCTTCCACATGATCTTGAGAAAGTTTTTTCCATGATCTTGAGCAAGTTTATGAGCCTCCCACAGCCTGTTTCTCCATCTACAGAATGGCCATGGTTTCTGTGAGAAATAAATGAGTTAGCATTTGTGAAAGTACAGTAGACTGGTACACAGTAAGTACTCAATAAATGCCAGTTTTCTACTGTCTCCCCCTCTCTCCTTCCTTATAGTGGATCTTGAAGCTAATTATAGATACTGTAGTGTCAGTATGGTGATGGCGAGCCATGATGAATTTTTACCTGGGCGGCTGGAAGACCTAGAATCAAATCATCATTTTTCTTTGACATTACAAAGGGATATTAAACTGAGTGTGACAGCTTGATGAAAAATTACATCATATGGGTTCATATTCTGTTATTATTTGTCATTTGGTATATACAAATAATAGTTAACCTTGAAATAGTTGCTTTGAAAGGCAGTAGAGCTGATGTATCAAAATTTAGCCAAAAGAAAGTAAATTAATAAAAGATCAAGTATCTTTACTTTTCATACCCCAAATATGTTAAGTAAAAAATAAAAGAAAAAATTAAAAAACCCTATTAATATCTGTAATGTATTGCTAGGATAAGATTCTGTGGCAATTAATAAATACTTTGATTTAGTTATGGCTCACAGAATGAGACAGCAAAGAATTGCACTGTAGAAAAATGCTGTGAGTGAATAATCTTCTAGTTGTTCTCATACTGATTCAGAAAATGTATTACTAAGAAAGTATATTAAATAGTTGATTACTTGGTTTTTTCCCCCTTTCTTCACTAAACATGACTTTTTTCTAACTGCTTGGCATTACTATAATGAGTATTATAGATGATTACATCCACAGAATGAAAAAGTCTCCCCCCATTTTAAATAATCAATGAGTAATATATTCACTGATACTTAGTATTATAGATTTTTCTTTGGTGACCAAAACCTGGCAGATTCAGTCATGAATTAGCAAAAGAGTTACTAATAGAGAATTCTGAGTCATTTTAAACGCAATCTAGTTAGTGCTTCCTTTTTGAGACCTTTCCTCCAGGGAAAGACCTGAAATATTTAGATTTATTTGTTTGGATTGACAATGAATAACCGTTTTTATTTTTAATAAAGGGTGTATCGTGGAGTACTGTTCGGTACATGATTGGAGAAGTACAGTATGGAGGCAGAGTGACAGACGACTTTGATAAACGTCTACTTAATTGCTTTGCTAGAGTAAGTCAATTTACAGAAAAAGCATGGAAACACAATTCATTGCATTTTCCTTTTAAACAAGAATATTTCTTTGTTCAGAATCAGTGAGCCAAACTTAAGGAGAAAAAACACTATAGAGCAGAGCCACTGGAAAGAATCAGCTAACAACACCAAAACCAAAGCCAAAGCCAAAGCCAAACCAACCGGCAATCTACTTGTGGTCCTTGTGGTCCAAAGTAGAATAGCGGCCAGCCCTCAATGGTCTGTGAATTTTCTCCTGAGTTTCTCATTTTCAAGGTCTCTCCCATCCTTCTCTCCTCCATGAAAACATGACAGTTTATTGAATGCTTCCTCTGACTACAAGTCTCATGAAGATTTCAAGCCCCAAAATAAGTGACTGGAGAATTAACCATAATTTGTGTGTTCTCATCTTTTCCATTAAAAAGTGATGGAGTGTTCATTTTTTCCCTCTGTTCCCAGTAAAATCCATATACATCACATTAGTAAACATTTTCTAGAGAAAATTATTCCTTAGCAATTATCGCTTTCACACCAGTGATAAATAGTGTGTATGTATATATAACACACATCAGGCTCAAACTCTTCTTAAAACTTTTACATGTTAAAGAAGCAATATACATTACCTAAGTGGGAAAAGTCAGATATATGAGTATTTTATGGTTATTTGAATTCTTTGTATTAGGATCTATATCTGTTTCAATGATTTCTTCTTTAACAAAAACAACAAAGAATAAGCTTGGGAGGATTTTGCTGGAGTTTGGCCAGGAATATGGTTTTTTTAATCAACCCTTATTTATTTTTGCAAGTTTTTCTTAAAGCTCTGTGTGGAGAAAGATGGATGATGATAAGTGTCGGAAATGATGTGTGGAGGCAGGAACCTAGCTTCGGGAGATTAAAGAGTACAGACCTCCTGGAAGGCAATTAGGCAAAACTTTCTGAAATTAAGTTATTCTAGGTAGACACATCCCAGGACATTCCTAGAAAAAGTCCATAAACGGACATGTATAATAATGTTTATGGCAATATTGTGTGTGGAGTTGAAGGTGGCCATCATAGGTTGGATTCTCTGGAAACAGACTCTGGGATGGAGATCTGCCCCCTCCCCGAGGGCATGACCTTGGTTGAGGTAGCTCTGTTCTGCCAAGACAACTCCTGGGGAGGGATGATGTGATCAGAGCCCTTAGTAGCCAATACTCCAGACAGCTGTGGGATCGAGTGCCTGGGTCTTGAAGAAGAAACTGGTGGTGCATCACAACATCCACTGCAAATGCCTAAGAATCCGAAGTAGTGGATGAGCACAGTGGAATACTGTTGCTCACCCTTCCAGGGTGCAATCTGGTGGCACTTAGTCATGTCAAGTGTGTGACACCTTCTGAACCATAATCCCACTCCTGAGTATATATCCTAGAGAAATTTGCGAACAGGTCCATGGGCATATACATAGATATTGCTCACAATAATGTTTGCAGTAGTAGGAAGTTGAAAGCAACTGCCATGGGGGAATTGATGAGCTGAATGTTGTAGATGCCTATTGTGGCTTCTACATTGGAAGAAATGATCCATATGACACTATGCATAGGTCTTAAAAACTTAGTGCTGAGTGCACAGCTTAAAAAAATAAAATGAGATCTAGAAAGAAATACATGTATATTTTACAAACAGATCAAGCACACTTAAATGGATGCCTTAGAGGAAGGGCGACTGGGGGTGAAGATCAAGGATGAATGGGGAAAAACTAAAATAAAAGGGGCTGAGACGCATAAGAAAAATAAAGGAATGGGGTAAACTCACCTCTATATCTGAGGTTTAAAGGAAGAAAAAGATGTCTTTATAAGTATACTTTGCGTTAGAATAATTGTTTAAGTACCTAAAATTGGAGGTTTTGTACTGGAGACTCTGAGAAGTGGTTAGATTTTGCATATATTATACAGATACTACCAGCAGAATGCTGATGGTAAGGGAAGGGGTCAAGACCCACTCCTAGTTTTGACCTAAAGAACTGAATAGAGAATAAGACCATTTACAGAGAAAGGCTACATAAGGAATGAGTTTTATTGGCTGGGGCTGGAAGTTAGGAGTTCTGCTCTGATCATGTAACTTTTGAGATGCCCACAAGACAGCTAAATGTAGTTGTCCAAGATGTCCCCCCAAAGACAGGGACTTTGCCTGATTACATCACTGCCAGATTCCCAGCACCTAGCACATAACCTAGAACATACTAGGGGCTCAATAAATATTTATTGATTAAGAGAATGAAGAAAGGTAAACATGGCAGTTGGATTTACAGGTCTGGAGCTCAAGAGAGAGGTCAGGGCTGGAGAAAAATAGTTGGAATTTGTCAGTTTATAGACAGCATTTGAAATCAAGATAATAGATGAGAGCATCATCTAAGAAGAAAGTGTAGAGAAAGAAAACAACAGAAAACAAGCTAAGGACAGAGTCCTGAGTAAAGTGTCAAGAAAGAAGAAATGGCCAACTGAGAGGGCTCAAGGAAGACGAGGAAAGGGATTTTCCCTGCACTTAGTATTTGCTTGATAAATCTACTACTTACTTTAAAAATATGCAGTATACAGAAAAATGTATAAAAACATAAACATACACCTTAATAAGTCTCTTCAAATAGACATAGAACATTTCCAGTTCCCCAAAAGACTCACGCATGCCCCTTCTTCAGCACAACTCAGGGTACCCACAACCATTCATTTTCGCTAAACCTTCACCATCTGAGTAAGTACTGCTTATTAATGGAGTTCAATTTTGCCTGTTTTCAAACTTCATAGAAATGAAACTGTACAGTATGTTATCATTTTGGTGTTCTGGCTTCCTTTTCTCAATATGGTATTTTGAGATCCATCCATGCTGCGTGTAGCAGTAGTTTGCTTGTTTCCTTTACTGTGCTAGGTTCCATTGTATTGTATAGGTGGAAATGAGGATTGTTTCCGTTTGCAGCTATAACAAACCATGCTTCTGGGAACATTCTTGCACAAGATTCTTGGAGCACATGGCTATGCCTTCCTATTAGAGTGGAATTGCTAGGTTCTAAAGTTTGAGTACTTTCCATTTTAGTCTCTCACATCTATCTGGCTTCCAAAGTGTTGTTCCAAAAATACATCCCACAGAGGAATGAGATACCCCATATCACCACATCCTCACTGACACCGGGCATCATTAGTCTCTTAAATGTTAGTCACTCTGGTGACTATATAAATGATATCTCACTTTGGTTTAAATTTTTTTTAAATTTTTTAATGTTTGTTTATTTTTGAGAGAGACAGAGTGCGAGTGGGGGATGGGCATAAAGAGAGGGGGACACAGAATCTGAAGCAGGCTCCAGGCTCTGAGCTGTGAGCACAGAGCCCAATGTGGAGCTTGAACTCACAAACCATGAGATCATGGCCTGAGCCAAAGTCAGATGCTTAACTGGCCTGGCTCCACAGGCGCCCCTCACTTTGGTCTTAATTCTTATTTCTCGGAATGCTATTGGGCTTGGGCACCCTCCCAACATGTTGATTCACTATTTTAGTTTTCTCTTTGTGACTTGCTTGTACATTCTTCTATTTCTCTTGGGTTGTCTGTCTTTTTAAAATATTTACTTATAGGTGCTTTATGCATATCTGGATGTAAGTTCTTTGTTGATTATGTGACTGCAAATACATTTTCCTACTCTGATCCTTGTCTCTTCTCTCTCTTGTCAGTCTTTTAACATTGAGAAGTACTTAATTTTAGTATAGCTGGCAGATATATTTCTATTCCTTTTATTTCAACCTTTCTGTGCATTATGTTTCAGATTTATCTCCTACAAACAACAAATAGCTGGAGTTTATAATATCCAGTCTGAAGGTATTTGTACTTTAACAGGCAAACTAAACACCTTATTGTTGTGATTTCTGCTATGTTTTGACTTATTCTAGCATCTTATTTTGTAGTTTTCATTAACCTTGTTTCTTTGGGTTTTTACTTCTTCTTTCCTACTTTAAAAAATGTGTTTTTATATTTCTCTACTGGTTTGAAAACTATGTGTTCCATGTTTGGTCTTTACATTTTCAAACATGGTTACTTAAGTTAAAACCTAACCCTAACTTATAGACTTCACCTCTGAGCCCTTCTGACTTCCATCTTCCATATACTGCTGTGGAGCATTCTGGTTCCTCCTCACTTTTATCCCCACCCCTGTTATTCATTATGGTAAATTTATAACCAGCGCTGATTTAGATTTGCCAAGATGAGGGCGCCTGGGTGGCTCAGTCGGTCAAGTGGCCAACTTCAGCTTAGGTCATGATCTCACAGTTTGTGGGTTCGGGCCATGTGTCAGGTTCTATGCTGACAGCTCAGAGCCTGGAGCTTGCTTCTGATGTCTCCCTCTCTCTCTCTGCCCCTCCCCCGCTCACATGATGGTCTCTCTCAAAAATAAATACACATTAAAAAAATTTAGATTTGCCAATATGTGTACCAGCACACAATATATGCACCCATTCCTTCTGATGTGGGAAGCATAGAGGTACAGGTGCAGGGACTAGAAGGTTTGGTGGGGGAAATGGGATTGTTTTCTTCTGATTGTGACTATGTTCAGAGTGAAATAAGCATCATCAGCTAAGGGGATGCAGAGCATCAGCTGAGGGGAGGAGACAGCAAGATTGGGACATCTGAAGAAAGAGGAAGAGGTGTGAGGTAGTTGCCTTGGAGAGTGGGAATGCAAACTGATCCTAAGATATGTAATCAGCCTCCCTCACTGGGTTGTAAGCCCATTAAAATAAGAAACAGTCATCAAGTCTCTGTGTCCTTTCTCTCCAGCACCTAGGGTACACTCAATGCCTATTTGTTGATGATGATAAATATAATTTAATCTCAGTAGATTGAAAGTTTTATGTGCCTGGGGTCAGAGTCATCTAAGACAGAGTAGACTGGATTAAATTTTTACCAACCCCAGAGCAAACCTGAAAATCAGGAAAGAAAAATTTTTTATACAACACTTTATATCAGCTTAAAAAATTGCTTAGACATTTTCTAAAAAGCAGAGTGCAAGGAAAGTCCAGATTAACCAACTCTCCTAGTCGGTTTGTCTTTGTTTTATTGAAACTACCTTACTTAAAGGTGGGGGGAATGCCACAGTTTTCTGGCAAAGTGAGGGGGATTTCTAAGAGACCTCTTTGCCCTCACATCAGAACCAGAGCAGGCTTTCTGAGTCTCAGCTGAAAGCTGCAGTGGGCAAAGAGAGGGAGAGGAAGGGCACCTTCCAAACCTCAAGGTGGGCAGTTCCTCTCTCTGACCCAAACCTGTCTTCCCCCTCTTCTGCCTCCTCTCTGTACCCCCCACACTCACGGCAACAGAAGAGTAGCGGACTCCCACCCCCTCACAGAAGCCTACAATTTTCCATCCTCTGGGCCTGGGCCCCGTCTGGGGATTAATGACTGCCCTAAATGAAAAGTTCATCCTTCCATTTTTCCATTCTTTTGCCACTGGGCAGCTTCCCCACCTTCGCTCACTCCAAGCCCCCATTTCTTTCAGTCTCTTTCCTGATTTTCCTTAGCATTGTTCCACCTTCAGTGGCTCCAAGTCCCTGACCACTAAGATGCCCTGATGTGTATTGCCCCTGAATCTGTACTTGGTCCTACACCCCTTTCAGCCTCCTGTCTCATCGATTCTGTCCCTCACTCATTCCTGTGCCTAGCTCTGACCCGTTCCAATGGCTCCTCTGTAACCAGAGAGGAGAGTTTGGGTCTCTGGCTATAAGGTCACGAGATTACCAGGAAACGCTATTGAAGAAGGCTCTGGAAAGCACCATGGAGTCCACATGTTGCGTTCCCTTTTCCTAGTCTCCATTTCAGTCGTACCTCCTAACCTGCTGGCCTAACCTTTGCCCTGATCATGCTATCCACTGTGAGACTCAGTGTAATTGTGTATCAGTGCCTTCAGGTTGGATCCTCTCTCCCTATGACTTTCAATGTGGGACTTACCTTTGAACCCTTGTTTGCTTTCTCAACATCTTACAGTGTGTCTCCCCTAAAATTGACAATTGTAGAACTTTATTTATTGTCCTTGGAAGATGACTGCTTTTCTTTGTAGGGCGTCTCCCAGAGTAATTCCATGTTGACTTCTTATTCCTTGCTTTGACCATCCTTCAAAATGTCCTCCAAATTTGGTGAAACTCAGATGTTTGTGTCTTTGTGACTCCAACTATTTGTGTGTGTATTAAGAGAGTGATAGAAAAACAGGAAGAAACTTTATTTTGCTTTTATAGATATATGTCATCTGGTACTAGAGAACTCAGTGTGCTCACTGTTGTCTGTGTAGTGAAGACCCTGTGGCCATCATCCTTCCTAGCCATCCACATCACTAAAAACATAATCTTCCATTTAAAAACTTTTCTCAAATGTTTGTTTATTTTTGAGAGAAAGATGGAGTGCAAGTGGTGGTACAGTGAGAATGGGAGACACAGAATCCAAAGCAGGCTCCAGGCTCTGAGCTGTTAGCATAGAGCCCCATGCAGGGCTTGAACTCACAAAATCGTGAGATCATGACCTGAGTGAAGCCAATGCTCAACCAACTGAACCACCCAGGTGCCCCTTTTAAAACATAATCTTTCTAATTAATGAACATGATCATGGCACTGTTCTCTTTAGTAACTTCCAACTGCTCCTCATTTCTTAAATTAACACTAGTCATCACCCGGACATCACCTGGACATATTTACCATAGATTTCATCATTTCCTCAACCCGCCTCACATTTTTGTATCAATTATTTTGCACCTTTGCTGGTGTCATCTCCCCAGTCACTAGATCCCCTGTCAAAATCCTGTCTTTTAAGGCTTCTCTCCAAAATCACCTCCCAGATAAAGCCTTACCTGACATCCAGCCGTCTAGTCATTCTTCCTGCTTTAAGCCTCCTTAAAGCAGGAAGTGCTTTGCTTATTTTTATTTCCTCTGGCTCTTCCCTTAATGCACTTTGCATTGTGTTTTATTATGTAATTGACTTATTTCTTCACTGGGTCACAAGCTCCAAGAAGGAAAGAACTGTGTGTGACTCACCTCATTCTGTTCCAGTTCTAAGCTCTGTGCCTTGTGTGCAGGAGTTGACTGGGAAAAAAACCTCTGCGGAGGGGGTGGGGTAGGGGTTGGAGACAGAAGAGAGAATCAGTTCACAGGTCATTTCAGAGCAATCAGTGGACCTAAAAAGAGCTGGAAGAAGGATATGGGAAGAAGGGACTAGAGGAGGTGTAACCGACTGAAGTAAAGCAGTCTTTTCTCATTGAATCCTCCCAGTGATTCACGCATCCTGCCTGCACTTCTGTTCCTCCTGTCTTCCCATTATTTCCCTTCCTGCTGAGAAAATTGCTCTGTTAGACACTGAAGTCATTGCCTCAAATCTGGCTCGTGGGCATTCAACATTATTTTTTTCCCCTCTTCAGAATAAGTCTATTCACAGCAAGTATATATTTGTTCTCTTGCTTTTACATTACAGATAATCAGTTCATATGGAATGAGAAAAAGATGTCTTACGGCAAACAGTAAGACAGTTGGATACATTTGCTTCTTGTGGCCAGGGACGTAACTCCAGCTCAGGGCGGGAGGGCAGACCACCGTTAAGAAGTTTTCCTGGCCTTGCGTGGTGCGCAGTGCTTCTGTGAGCCACACTGAGCACCGCACAGCCTCCCCGCCCCACTCCTGCCCGGCATGGGCCCTGCTTGGGAGCGAAGGGAGACAGTGGAAACACCCAGATACTCTCTGCTGCTCGTGGTCATTGCCTCATCTCCTCTGCAGCGTATTCCCAGTATCTTCAAAAGTGGGATTGAGGGTCGTGAGTTTACCTGAGCGGAGAGCAGGCTTATAAGGCTGGCTCTCTCCTTTTTTTTTTTTCAAAAATTTGTTTCTAATGTTTCATTTATTTTTTGAGAGAGAGAGAGAGACAGCATGAACAGCAGAGGGTCAGAGAGAGAGACACACACAGAATCCAAAACAGGCTTGTCAGCACAGAGCCCCATGCAGGGCTCAAACCCACAAACCACAAGATCATGACCTGCGCCGAAGTCGGATCTTAACCGACTGAGCCACTGAGGCGTTCTTCACTGTTAGCAAGTACCTTCCTTGGCATCCAAGACAGGCTAGGACTTCACTGTTTTTGTGTCTTGTGGCTTCTCTCTTTCCTTCATATTTGTCCTAATTATTTCTATCAGTGGTTTTCTTAAGGTACTTTCAAACCCAATATAAAAATCTATTAAAATGGAAATAAGGTGGCCCTTCCTTCCTTATAGTGGCAGTTCTCACTGAGATGTTCATCACTTTTATTTCTTCCATTTTCCCTCCCGTGTAGGTCTGGTTCAGCGAGAAGATGTTTGAACCATCGTTCCAGTTTTACGCCGGGTATAAAATCCCCTTGTGCAAAACCCTGGATCAGTACTTCGAATACATCCAGTCACTGCCGTCCCTCGACAACCCCGAAGTCTTTGGGCTGCACCCTAATGCTGACATCACGTAAGTTCCTGGCATCTTTTATATTTTAAAGCATCATTTGTAACTCAGCCTAGCAGAGACTGTGCATTTCATTTTCTCTCTTAATTCCTCTCCTTTCCTTTCTTTTTATTTTACTGTGAAAAATAATGTCACTTCCTGTCCTCCAATTACACCTTTGTCATATCTTGGCCTCCTTTCCCCTCGGTAAATCCTGAGGCTCTGGAGTTTATGACAATGCGAAAGCTCTAATTTATGCATATGATTATTTCTCCTCTGCCATGTTGTAAAACCAGTTGGTGTTACTGGTATCGATGCCTTCCACCGATAGGACCAGTCTCCCAGCTCCTTGTCTCTAACCTAAAAAAAAAAAAAATCCATTAAAAACAATGGTCATAAACAGAGTCAGGGGGATAGAGGAGGGTGAGAAATTGAGTTCTTCTTGGTCCTCTCTCTTGTGGCCCCTGTCCCCTCATCTCCTCCCCTGCATCTTCTGTCACTAATGCCCATGGTGGGCACAGAGCACAGAGCATGGATCCAGAGCTGGGAGGAGAGGCTGTGGGTCTCAGCTCAACATGAGGCCCCTGCTCTGGTCCCTGAGGTAAGAGTTGATGAGGGAAGAGACAAGAGATTCACCCATCTCCCAAACCCCTTCTCAGACCCATCCTGTGGCTGAAGGAGCCTGAACACAAGGCTAGCATCCATTTCCCTAGAGAGGGTTCCAAGAAGCCCCAACTGAGATGGTCCTCCAGAGAGTCATTGCCTCTGGCCCATCGATGAAGGACCACACAGTTTCGGTCTAGGAGAGTGGTTGCAAGGAATGGGAGAAACCGAGACTCCTCTGGCAGATTTTAAGCTGAGATACCGATTGAGAAGGAGGGGGGTGTGCCTCTTTCCTAGTCACTCACCTCTCATTGCAACTTTAACAACTCCTCGAAGGGACACAGACATTTCCCACCTTCTGGTTCTCTGCCCTTCCCCAGCGTCCCTGGAGTCCCAGCTGGCTCCCACTGCTCTGTCTCTCTGCCCCTGAATCTATACTTCATTCCTTGCATGAGGCTTGGCGTCCTGGCTCTTTGTCACCCATACAAATTCTAACCTCTCCAGACCCTCCGATCTCCCCCATTGCTACTTTTCATCTTCAGAGATGTGGGCATGACCCAGAAGAGCCACAAATGGCTAACGCTCTCTTCAGATCCCGTGATGGAACCATGATGGCTCTTTGGTGATGGCTCTAGCTGTTATTTGAAGAGGCTTTCATAAGTTGGCTGGAGATAGGAAAGAGGTGAAGAAGTAAAAAGGATTCCTCAGGGATCCATTTGGAATCAACTCAGACACGATGTGAAAAAAAGAACACGGAGAAATAGTTTTGCTTTAGCTGAAACGTAAACCTGAAGCAGACTATGACACTTCTCTGTTCAGAACCCTCCTAACCCTCCTGTCTCACTCCTGTCAAGGTCAAAGGCAGACAGTGACCTACAGGTGACCTGCAAGGCCCAGTAAGACCACCTGCCCCCAGGAGGCTGGCCTCCTCTACCCTCCCCCTCACTCGCTGCTGAGCTCTAGCTTCCTGTTACCCAGGTTAGATAGCTCCCCCTCTGGGTTACTTGCCCTTATCAGAACGTCCTTCCCGGAGATATCATCATGGCTCATCTTTTCACCTCCTCAGGCCTTTAATGTCGCCTTTCCAATGATGTCTTCCCTGGCTGCCCTATTTAAAAATTGCAGACCACTCCCCAGCCCTCACCCCAGACTCTATCCTCCTTGCTGCTTTTTTCTTTAGATTGTATCACCAATGGACATACTCTGTATTTACTTATTTATACTTGCTATCATCTATCTACCATCATTAAACATAAGCACCATCATGTCTGAAACTTTTATTTTTACTGCTGTATCTCGAGTGCTAAGCAGTGCCTGATGCTCAGGAAATATTTGTTGAATTTGCCAGCAATACTAAATTTCTCTGGCTTGTGAAGAATCTAATGAATGGGAATGGTCTATCAAAATTGCTCTGAGTTCATGTGAATGGGCAGAAAAACAGAAATTGTCAATTAGTCATTGAAGTGGCTCACAAATGAGGACACTGGACTTTGATTTCATCCTTGGCAAGAGTCCAAGGAGTCACTGACCGCTAGTTCCTAGAGAATCGGATCCTGTTGGGCGCTGTGTAGGATTCTGCCAAGGAATATGTTAAAGCAAGGTTGAAACCATCTCATCCTGACCTACTCATATGACTGTGCCAGTTTGGGCCATCAGCTCTCAAGAAAGATAAACCAGAGCTAGAGAAGGTCCAGGGGTGCTTGGGGGCTCAGCTAAGCATCTGACTTTGGCTTGGGTCATGATCTCACGGTTTGTGGGTTCAAGCCTCACATCAGGCTCTCTGCTGACAGCTCAGAGCCTGGAGCCTGCTTCATATTTTGTCTTTGTGCTCTCTCAAAAATAAATAAATGTTAAGAAGAAGAAGAAGAAGGAGAAGGAGAAGGAGAAGGAGAAGAAGAAAAGGTCCAGAGAAGTGCAACTAAAATGTAATCCAAATGGGAGGCAATGGTAGAGATAAACTATTTTTCCCCCTTGACTTTTTTTTTTGAACCATTACAGATTCTCAGAAAAGTTGCAATACAATCAACACTATAGGCCCTTCACCCAGAGTCACCGATTATTGAAATTTTGTGCCATTTGCCTTTTCTCTTTGTTTATATCTTTGAATATTTATATATCTACAGTTACATCCGTATGTGACCACATCTATTTCTCTGTGTGTGTGTGTGCGCACGCGTGCTTGTAACCCCCTCAATAGACAGAGCTAAAAAATAAGCACTTTTAAAAACATCATGAGCTAATACTAATAATTCCAATTCCAAATGTACACTTCACCTCTCTTCCTTGTCTTCCCTCATTTCAATATTAATATCTCCTTTCTCCCATGGTAAGAGCTCTGGTTCCCAGGAAGTTCAATATACTTACTCATTTGCTCCAAATCACTCCATCAATGCCACTACCAATAACAAATGTATTAAGTCAAGGTCAAGATTTCTTTTCAGTTCTTTTTGTCCCTAGAATACATCCCGCTGAGGCTGTACAGAGTACTGTACTCAAAAGTGACTCAGGTTTTTTTTTCTGTGTGATTATGCTATCAGTTAAGTAGAGAGGTACATTCATTTGTTCCTGTTCATATTACATTAAGTTTTTGTCCATCCTTGTTGGTTGTTTTGAATATGTGAAACATGGGCATGGTTTGAAAGTCACAACTACATAATAAGGTATTCTCACACCCTTCCAACTCATTTCCCCCTTCCTTTATGGGCGAGCAAATGCATTCGTTTCTGGTTACCTTCCCTGTTTCTTTTTGCTCATACATAGATATACATATATTCTTATTATCTTCTTTTCTTAAATAAAGTCATCATACTATACATATAATTTTGTGCCTTGTCCTCTAATTAAAGATGAGTATCCTGTAATCACTCCATTCTAGGTTCCCATGTCTTCCTCACTATTTTTTTACAGTTGCATGCTCTTCCACTGTTAACATGTATCATAGTTTGTTCATCCATTCTCCTATGGGTGGGCATTTAGGTTGTTTCCAATATTATGCTACCCCAAATAATTCCTCAATTAATGATCTCAGGGTTCTGGGTTTTCATGTGGTTGGAGATGTGTTTTTAGGGCAATTTGCTATATGTAGGGTTGCTATAACAGGGCTTTGTGGATATTGCCAAACCCCCTTCCATAGGGCTGTTCATTCTCACCAACAATATGATGAGGACCTTTCTTCACAGACTCATCAATAGAGTATGAGAGATGCTTTTGAATTTTCACCAATATGACAAGTGAGAAATGGCATCTTGTCATAGTTTTAATTTGTTGTCCCTTATTTTGAGTGAAATTGAGTATGTTTCCCTATATCTGGGGGCTATTTAGACTGAGACCATCTTGGAGACCCTAAGGATAAGCCTGGATGTGGGTTGACAGGGGCAGAGATGAGGGATGATGACAGGATAGAGAAGGTAGAGAGAAGCTGCAGGCCACGTCTTGATGGGGACTGGTGGGATTTAGTGAGGAGAGAGAATCTTGTGTAGTTTTCATCCATTCATTGCTGCTACCTAAGGGGTAGAGAGCACAGTGAGCCTTCTGTGTCTTTTGGCAACTCTCTTTACCACTCTGTCTGAAGACTTACATGCCATCACTGGCAGGCATGCTATAGGTGCTGTCTTGTCCCAAAACCAAGTGTCAGGATCATGCAGTCTTTCATCACACTGAGTGAGGTCAAGTAGAAACTGCTGGGCCTCTTCCCTTAAATCTTCGAGACAACTAGTTGGCTTGTAAGACCTGTGGCCCTCCTCCCCTGATCTCTCTTCATTCTTAACTTCCCACCTGGTCTGCCCTAGGCTCTTCCCCACCCACACCTCTCCTCCTCCTCCCAGGGACCATGGTCCATTTTTGGTTCCTGCTCACATAGTAGGAAGTGTTGTGTAGCTCTGCATTTGGTCATTTTCTTAGTCTCTGGATGAGCTTTGACCTAGGTTTGATTCTTCTTCCCTCTGGGCTCTCTGAAATATGTGGTGTCTGGAGTTCTAGACATTTGAGCAGAACTTCCTGGAGGGCTACACTCCAACCCCTTGCTGTTCCCTCACCAGCCACCAGGAGGCAGTAAACAATAGCAAATGAAGCTTCTCAGCTGAAACCTACCCCTGGTCTCCCAATGATACTTCCCATTCCAGCAAGAAGTGACTCTCCAAGTTCTGCGTGAAATGAAAGAAGGAATCGAAGCTTCCCTTGACATTTTTGATCTGATAGCTGGGACGGTGGTGGAGTTTGAAACAGGAGTGCATTTGAGGGGGCGTGGCAGAGTCCTGATTGGGTGTGTGGAATTAGGAAAGACAAAGGAATGTATCGGAGTGGGGAAGAAACATGGATTGGAGCCCAGGTGAGAAGTTTCAAAGTGTTTGTATAGAAATAGCACTTGAAGGCACAAGAAGGCGGTGGACTTTCCAGGGTGCTGTGAGACACTCTGTGTGAATGTCCCCAGCTAGAAGAATCCCTATTAGTTTATCTTATTGTACACCCTATTCAACATTACTCTTCCAGATATGCTCATGAGCTGTCATTGGGCCATGGTGGGGAACTCTATGTCCCTGCTTATAGAATCTGCACTCTGAAGTTAGCATACACAAATTTGAGAGAAGAGAGAGATTTACAAAAGGAGATCTGAAGTTAGCCTCCACAAATTTGAGAGAAAAGAGAAATTTGCAAAAGGAGATCATGAGTCTTTCTCTTCCTTAAGAATGCAAAATCCCTGAGGAGGGTGGGTGGGAAATACAGCTGAATAAATGCTTTAAAATAAGTAAAATCTCTCCCAAGAGTTTAGATACCTTGGCGACAGAAACCATAAAAATGCATAGTTTATTCACATTTTATTATCTAGATTTATAAGCTACCAAGGACTCTGCAAATTCAACTATCTCAATGACAGAAACTGTTATTTATTTTCGCTCTTTTTCTCATTAACGATTATGCATATTTTTCTACCTTCTGAAATGTATCAAATGTCTTATTACAACTTTTATATTCATTTCTATGCAGGGTGAATTTAATTGTATTCCTTTTAGCATTAGCTGAAGTTTGAGTTTCAGATTTTTATTAAAAATGTATGTTCATTGTTTTCTCATATGCAAAGATATATATAAATGTAGGCTGATTTGGATGTGATAGTGCACTAGTATCTCATTCGATGGTTAATTGCTTATTTATAGACAGTTCTGTTTTGCATTTGTTTTGCATTTTTATTAGCCTAGACCCTGACTACCACCCAACAGAGGTGACCTGGACAATTGCCCCAAACCACCAAGTTACAAGACCAATATGAGCTTCTTCCCATACTTACTCCACAGAGAAATTTTCTTCTAGAAGTAACTTGGAACCAAAGCTATTGGAGTATTATAGTTCTCATTCTTCTCAGAATATTTGTGGGGACTGTTTTCCTGAAAGCCTGAAAGGCTTTTGAGGCATATAGAGATATTTGCAATTCTCCATAATAGCAGCTAACTAGGCTTCTGCCTTTCCTAGCTCTGCAAACATAAAATCACATTGTGGATAAAGAAATGTGAGTCGTGCAGCCCTGGTGTTCTGCGCCTAATGAAATATCTGGTGGGGAGGTGATCTGGAGATCTTGTCTAGCTTTTATACAAAATGGGTCAGCTTTTCTAGGCTTCTTCCCCACATCCATATTCTGAAGATTATTTTCCAATCACCTCATTAAAAAAAATAAAATCACCCACCAAGAAAATGACTTCCTGGGAGATCTAGGAGCATATCCATTGGCCCCTCCCTGAAACACTGGTGAACATGGCCAGCGCTGGCCAAGAGCATGATGGTCATGTCTGCAAAGGGGTCCACCGTTGGCATTCAGCCTCTGATGCAGATTGTGTTTCCAAAGAGGCAACAAGCTGGAGGTGAGCCAAGAGCCCCTGAGGATCCCAGATACAGGGGGTCTGTCCCCTCTTTTATTTGGAGGCAGAACAGATACAAAGAATGAACTCTGATTTTTGTTGTGTGAATGGAAATTTACCATGGTTTTATTCTCTTTAACCTTTAATCTGTGCCTAAATATCATCCTAAAAACAGACTTTCTTTACCCTCAAATGATGTCTTTCTGATTCTCCTGTGTTTTGAGAGCATATAATTTATATATGTTTTCCTTTGTATGTCAAAAGGTGCCAGAAAGTAAGTAGATAAATAGTGATAATGATAATTTACTATATTTCTACCATAAGGAGAAACAAAAAATTAAATTCATGCCCTTTCAATATTGGAGAATTGCTCTCCTTTTATTTGAGGTTTAATAAGAGTCAAGCCAATTGGCCTGAATTCAACAAACAAATATTTATTGAGAACTTAGGTGGTAGCCAACTCAGGATACAGAGATTAGTAAAATGCGGTCCTTGCCCTTGGAGCTCATCATGTATTAGGGAAAATAAACGAGTGGCAAATGGTTATGTAATACAATGTGACTCTAAAATCAGGATTATAACACACACACACACACACACACACACACACACACACTATGCTATGAGAACAAAGGCGAAGGAGCAATAAACTGCAGCTGAGGGATTAAAGTAAGCTACTGAGAGAGGCGACCTCTGAGCTGCAACTCAGTGAATGTGCAGGAGTTCTCAACGGAGGGAAGGAGTAGGAAGGAAAGGACTGTAGCACTGGGGATAAGAAAGAGCGCAAGGAAAGAGGAAGATAATGGGCAGTAGGGGCGTATACATACATTGAGTCATCAAGTTGTACGCCTTAAATACATATAATTTTAAAAAATTAAAAAAGTAAAAAGCTTTAGCCCGATGAAAATAAAATGCATAGATTAGGGCATACACATGGAGGAGCAGTACAAGGAAGGGTATGAAGATGTCAAAGTGTGTGCACGTGCTGTGTGTGGGAACCAAGTCCAACCAAGCCTAGAGCACGGTAGAGAGGGGATTCAAGAAAGGAGCGGCCTAACCGTGAGGCTGATGCACATGCAGAGACTGGTTTTCCAAGATTTGGGGCACCGTGAAGATGATGGAAATTTCTAGATGGATGCTAGAAGTGATTTGGGAATAGAGCTTGGAAACCAAGAAGAGCTGGAGAGTGGCATCAGGAGGGGACTATCTCGGAAGTTTGTTGGTCAGCAGTTGGGTGAAGACATTGATGTTGTTCAAGGAGATGGGACAGACTGGGGCAAAGGGAGGATGGAAACAATGAATTGGGCTTGAAATTGTTTGATTTAGCTAACAGGGAGCCCTGGGAGTCAGCGGAATGTGGATAAGTGGAGATTATGATAAAGTCAGAGGTTTCATGTTATCCAGACTTACCTCAGTAAGACAGCGACAGTGATACCCACACAGCAATGTGCCCGCGTTGTCTATCTTTACTGTGTCTAATGCTAGAAAAGATCTACTGATAGAATATAAATCACATAAAAGTTTACATTTCTGAGAACTGTGTAGAATAACACGTGGATCCATGACTTTTGATACTTCATTTTGTTGTCACATCAGCTATTTTCATAGGTTTTCCCCTTAAGAGTTATTTGTATCTTTATTATACTTTATATGACTTTTAAAACCTGGGATAGCACCATACTTAAAAATTCAGGAATGAGTTGCAAGTGCCTTTTGTCCCATTTTACTAAAATGTCTCATTACCTACGTATATGTTCACTTTTGTGTGTGCCTGGTGTGGTCATCTTTCAGCTTTTTAAGTGAATGTCTTTGGGGGGATATTATAAAACCCCAACAGCTGAGTGTAGGCTGCTCACCAAAAAATAATAAAAGATAAATTGAAAATTCTGTATACAATTATACAAAATCAATTTTCATTTAATTTTATTAAACATCAGCTTTTACCTTATTGGTCCTTAGTGTGAAACTCCTATGTTTAAAGGTAATATGGAGTTAACACCCCAACTCTGGTTGGGTTACAAACATTCACTGGGTTTGGCAAAGGACCCTCATAATCACTGTATCTGACTGAAAGTCCAGCTCATAGAGCATAGCGGCCGATGTATTTACCTTAGCCATGACTTTTGGAAAGGATGCAATTATTAGGATATGCACATTTGGGACCAGATGCAGTATTCTACCTACTAATCAAATGAAAATTCTTGTGACCCCTGGCTGGCTCAGTTGGTTGAGCATCCGACTTTGACTCAGGTCATGATCTGGTGGTCCATGAGGTTGAGCCCCTCATTGAGTTCTGTGCCAACAGCTGAGAACCTGGACCTTGCTTCAGATTATACATCTCCTTCTCTTTCTGCTTTTCTCCTGCTCGCACTCTGTCTCTCTCTCCCTTTCTCAAAAATAAACATTAAAAAATTTTTTTAAAAAGAAAATTCTGAAGACACAGCCTCTCTTCTACTCTTTGGCTGATTTCCTAATTGAACTAAAGGCTAGCTGGATAGAATTCCCTCTGTTGACACAAAATGTGGCTTTTTCACAAGCAAAGAAGCCTTGGTAATTTTAGCAGTAGCTCCTCAGTGAGAAAATTTGCACAATTCACACTGAGATGAAAAAGAGAAAGGTGTAATTCTTAGTTTCCATATGCTGTGAGGAAAGGTAGAGGGGGCCTTTCTGGTAGGGCAAAAAGATTACTAGGGATTCGTAAGATGTGTTTCAATGAACTTCAAACATTTGTCACCAATCATCTCTGTTGAGTCCTTAGGGGGCTTTGCATCTAGGGCTTATTTTTCTCATTTTCAAAATGAAAATGGTCTTAATACTCTTTGTTATAAAAAAATCATACTTTCTTCCTCAGAAAGCCAAACAATACAGAAAATAGAAAGCAGAAAGTAATAATCATAGCACAAGCTCATCATACAAAAATCCCACTATCAAAATACCCTTCCAGATCTTTTCTATGCTTATATGCCCAATGTTAATAACAGAAAATTATGTTTTTGTAACATGCTATTTTTTTAATCAAAGTGTAGTTGACACACAATGTTGTATTAGTTCCAAGTATACAACATAGTGATCTGACAACTCTATACATTATGCCTTGCTCACCACAAGTGTAGCTACAAGTTGTCATTATACAACACTATTACAGTCCTTTTGACTATATTCACATGCTATACCTTTCATCCTTATGACTTATTTATTCCATAACTGGAAACCTGTTCCTTCCACTCCCCGTTACCCAATTTGCCCATCCTCCCAGCCCCCTCTGCTCTGGCAACCACCAGTTTGTTCTCTGTTTTTATGCATCAGTTTCTGCTTTTTTGTTTTGTTTTGTTGTGTTTTAGATTCTACATATAAGTGAAATATGGTATTTGTCTTTCTCCCTCTGACTTCTTTCACTTAGCATAATACCCTGTAGGTCCATCCATGTTAATCACAAATGGCAAGATCTCATTCTTTTTTATGGCTGAGTAACAATGTTAATTGCAGCATTATTTACAATAACCAAGATATAGAAACAACCTAAGTGACTATTGATTGATGAGGCATATATACACAATGGAGTATTAGCCATTAAACAGAATGTACCATGCTATTTCATTCAATAATCTCAATCCAATAACCTCATCTTACCAATGAACACAGAGCTACATCACATTTTTACTGGCTGTATAGATTGTTATACGGCTTTACCTATAACAATAAATACCATTACCAACAGTCTTGTACATATATCTTTGTACACTTGTTATTTTTTTAAAAAAAACTGATTAATTAAATGTTAAATAAAGACAAGAGTATTTATAACACGTGTATAAAATATAAAATGTTGCTTGTTTTTGCACCACCATTTCTATATTTTGCTTCATCTTCCTTGTCTTTGACTTCTTGCTGAATAGGATTTTTTTTAAATTCTACTTTTACCTCTGTGCTAGTTTGGAAGTTATATATTATTTCCATTATTAATTAAGTGTAAAAATTAGTATCTTGGGGTGCTTGGGTGGCTCAGTCAGTTACACATCCAACTTTGGCTAAGATCACGATCTCACAGTTCATGGGTTCAAACCTGGTGTCAGGCTCTGTGCTGACAGCTCAGAGCCTGGAGCCTGCTTCAGATTCTGTATCTCCTCCTCTCTCTGCCCCTCCCCTGCTTGCACTCTGTTTCTCCCTCTCTCTCTCTCTCTCTCTCTGTCAAAAATAAACATTAAAAATTTTTTAAAAATTAGTATCTTTATTCTCCTCTCAATAAATATCTCTTAGGTAACTTTAACTATAATTACTCCCCTCCTGGCATTTCAGTATTTTAATCTTATCTTTTTTTAATAAACCCACAATTAAAAATATAATTAGGTTTATGCCACAGTGATTGTTTAGATTTGCCCATGCACTGACAAGTCTTTACTACCTGAAACCTTCCCCCAGAATAACCATCTTTTCTGAAGTATATCCTTTAGAATTTCCTTCAATGTCTTATTTTGCCCTCCTTTTAAAAAAGTCTTATTGACTTAAGATTTGCCTGTCAGGGGGAGGAGCCAAGATGGCGGAGAGGAGGGGAGCTCTGTGAACTCCGTCCACACCATTTATCCAACTGAGAAGGATATTGCGCTCATCTGCGAGAGCGGAAGGAGAAATTACGGACTCCAGAAAGAATAGAACCGCAAAGATACCTGAGACTACACCAAGAAACAAGCCAAAGTGTGCAAGAAGGCGAATCCCAAATATTGCAGAGTAGGGAAATAAAATACTCACAGGCAAAACAAGAGAAACTGAGAGATATCATTAAGAGAACATCTCCTGAAATGGCAGGCCCTGGACAGTCAATAAGCCTCCTTTAACAGAGAAATATTAATAGGTGCACAGAGCCCAACGAGCTTTCTAAAGGTGACAAGAGACAGAAAACTAGCAAAAATGACAAAACGAAGAAACTCTCCCCTGAAGAACTTCCAGGGGGAAGTCACAGCCACAGAACTGCTCAAGGCAGATCTAGACAACATATCAGATCAAGAATTTAAAAAGCTGGTCATAAGATTAATCGCTGGGGTTGAGAAAAGCATCAAAGAATCAACTG